>PVKA01025239.1:8111-33279 GCA_004027165.1 Ctenomys sociabilis
TCCTGTCCTCTCCTCTCCTCTCCTGTCCTCTCCTCTCCTCTCCTGTCTTCTCCTCCTCTGCTCTCCTCTTCCTTCCCCCTCTCTTTCCTTCCTTCTTTCCTTCCTTCCTTTCCCCTCTTCACTTTTGTTTATAATTATAGGGATTAAATTATAGTTATAATTCTAGGTCCTACACAAACTTGTGAACTCACTGCCTCAGTGTACCTGGATACCTGAATTACAGGACAGAGGTTAATACAATTTCTCAGCTTACTGAATGCTGGCAAGTCTCTTTTCTTCTTAAGACACACACACACACACACACACACACACACACACACACACACAGCCCTCAGACTCCACCTCATGCCACGCCAGCCCTTCTGCCCAGTGTAGGCGACCTCGCTAGGTCCCTGCCAATGGCTGCAGCTCCCACACAGGCCTGCACTCTGCTGCTGATCCCTGTTGTCAAGCACAGCATCTCCTTGGTGGAAACCACCACACCCAACCTGCGAAGACGAAATGGTTGGAAGATCTAAGCGTAAGCAAAACCAAGTTCTTTTGAACAGGGCTGAACCGCAGATCAGGATCTCAGGCTCAGTTCATAAAAAGAAGGGTACAGGAAGCTGATGGATCAGTGGAGCCTATTGAAAGAAAGGCCAGAAGCAACGATAGTGGCTGCATTATGAACATACAGCAAGAATATGAGTTACTACGGAGAGTTTGGAGAACAGGAGGCTGAAGACGTTTGACTGGAACCTTTATTCCAGAATGTTAACAATTAAAAAGTGGTCTTTATGTTTTTCTTTTGATAATTCAGAAAACAAATCTAAAAGGATAATATTTTTTTCAAACCTTTTTTGTTTGTTTGCTTTTTGCAGTACAAGGGATCGAACTCAGGACCTTGCACTTGCCAGGCGAGCATGTATTTCACAAAGCTATCTCCTCAGCCCTTATACCCTAAGTTTAAAATCAATTGAACTCAAAATTATTTCAGATGAAAAAATCAACTATACCAAAGAGTGAAAGGAAGCCAGAAAACTGGTGCCGGAGTGGCCCTGGTCTCGCGCGTGTCCACGGGGGTGGAAAATGAGATGCTGAGAGCGTCTGTGAGCCTCCATCTCCTCAGGGAGCAGCGGTTGGCTTTTTTCCCTTTGTTGTGGGTGATTTCAATTAAAAACACTACTTTCTCTTCGAAGAAAGCTGTTCTTTCACAAGAAAGCATTCATCTTGATTATACTACACAAATAATTCTTAAGTTGGAAGAATGACCCCATAGCTTAGAAAGAGTGGGGATTTTCTTTTTCAGGAGTTAATTTGTGAGGTTGGCTGCAATGCATTGTATTTCAGCTTTGTCAGGCTCATAAATAACACTAGTCGGTGCGATGTGGTGTGCGTGCGTGCGTGCGTGCATGCGTGTGTGTGTGAGGTGAGGTGAATCTGGGCATCTGAACGAAAATTCTCAATGCCTTAAAAAAAATAAATAAATAAAAGCCTGTTCTTTCAAGGAATAGACAGGATGGCTGGAAGCAAATAAAAAGCAGTTGGGCCCCACGATTTCCGAGGCTGATCCAACTTTGCAACGCTTGAATTCTTCATAATCACGGGCATCCTAATGAACAAACAACATATTGTCCCTGATGACTTTAGGGCATCTCTTGTTCACCGACAGATTGGCATGACTAATCACAGCAGCCGCTCAAATGTCAGCGAGGCTGCGAGCAGTTAGGTATTGCAGCACGGCTGGCCGCAGAAAACCTAATGTCTCCCGAAGAGTTCCTTATTTCTTGTGCGCAAAACATTCTGAAATTTTCAGAGGGTCTGAAAAGTAGTACATGAATAATAATCTTATTTGAAGGGGAGAGCACACCCTGTGAACTTCCACTCTACTAAATGCTTCCTGAGTGACCTTGTAAAGATGTGCCACATGCATTCCAGGGCTTCTGGGTGCATTATCCACCTGCGTACGCCAGAGTCAGTGATGAGGTGGCACCAGTGATCTGGGTAACAGTGACGCCATCTCCAATAAATTCCCTTATTCCAGTTTTCTCTTCTAACCCAGACTAAGCTGACAAATCCCTTTAACTGTCAACTGGGAGAAGGCTTCTCTTGCTGAAGGACACCAGACAATCTTAGGAGAATATGCAAAACACGGAAAGTAGAATAAACCCCACTTGTAAGCCACAATTCCTTCAGCTCCCCTAACTGTTATGTTCACCATTTCTCTGACCCTGTCTGAGCCTGAGCCGTTCTGACCTACTTCCAAATACCTGAATTCTCTGTTTGCTTTCCAGCCTTAAGAAATTACAGTGTCTGTCTCCTAAGACAGAGATGCCCTTCCCCTGCCTCCTTGGTAGCGAAGCCCTTGTCTGTCTTCATTTTGTAGAAGGGTACATGAGATTCTCAGGAGAAGGGGACTGTCACCATTTTACAATGTCACTTGTGCATGTACCACAGAGAAGGTGATTAAGTTTTTAAGTCATGCAACCAATAAATTTTTAAAATTTATTTTAAAAACATTTAAAAATCTTTTATTTATTTATTTAATTTTTTTGGCACAGGGTCTCACTATGCAACTCAGGTTCATAGTGATCCTCCTGTCTCAGCCTCCCTGGCGCTGCAATTACAGGCATGCACCAACAGGCCCTGTTCTGGGGTCTGCACAGCATGCTATACAAGGGATCAAACCTAGGTCCTTGTGCTTGACAGGTAGGTACTTAGACATCAAAGCTACCTTCCTGGTCCCAGATTTTTGAGCCCTTATTGGTGATTTGTAAACTGAGGAATACAAAGAAAAACAGAAAGTGTTAGCCAAAAAGCTCAGCAGATTAAACACCTGCAAGCAGGCACAGGGGCCAAAGGTTCGATCCCTGGGCCTGCCATGCCACACCTGTAATCCCAGCACTTGGGAGGCTATGAACAGTAGAATCACTATGAATCTGATCTAGTAGTGAAACCCTGAACACCCTGTATACCCTTCCCTAAAAATACAGAAAGAAAGAAAGAAAGAAAGAAAGAAAGAAAGAAAGAAAGAAAGAAAGAAAACACAATACTAATGAAGATTGTTGCATGAGAACTCAGAGGGTTTAGAAAAGAGGTGTTCACATTTTGTTTAAAGTAGAAAGCAATGCATTTTAGAAATTATTAAAAGTCCAAAAGTTTAAAAAGTACATTTTCCCTTTAGCTCTACTAGATATGCTTTTGGGCGACTTTTGTATGGGGGACAAAGTGCAGTGAGAGATCTGAAATCCCCAATGCCTAGTCTGCTTGGAACCGCTGCACTATTTTCTTGTAGCTCCGAGCGCCTTCCCAGCACCCAGTGGTGCTGTTGCCCAAGTCGCGAAACTGAAACAGCGATTTGCCAGTTCACGGCCACGCGTGATGCAGAGGCAACTCTGATCTGGCTCAGATTCGGTCGTCAGCCTTTTTCCTCTTCTTCGTGTCAAATTGTACAGAAAGGGAATCCTTAAAAATTACTGTATAGCCCTGTGATCTTTAAAAATGACTCACTGCCAGGGTCTATTGCAATTGTGTCAATAGAAAGACAAAAGGGCAGGGCAGTGAGCTTAAGAGCTACAAATTCGCGTAATCCCCGCCAAGGAAAAATGACACGGTAATTTAAAGTACTCTGCATACTTTTCTTTTTCACTTGATGTATGTTACAGGACTTGACTTAAGCTACTTTCAGTTTCTGTCTTAATCCTACATTGTTTTGAGCTGAACTAAGTAAACTTGTCTAGGATTCACTGCTCACCCTATGAGGCCTATTAGCTCTTCCAGTGCTCTAGGTAGCGATTAATGCCCCAGAGGAGGTAAATTACTAAACAGTTCCCCACTGCTCTGGAAGACTGGATTTACCTCAAATGGCTCTGTGGCTCCCTGGCGAAGGCTTGATTTCTCTCAACAATTCTCTGTGGGACAGGATCCAATCTTAAATGGAGAATCAGGTTCCATCTGATCAGCATACGAAGGCTGGCAAGGACTGAAGGGCAGAGCAGTCGGGTGTAGGCAGTCAGAAGGTGTGGATCCAATCATGAAAATTCGAACGGCGGCAAACAAATGTAAGAACGCGGAACATGTGAGACGGGATTTCGGGTATAGCATTGCATAAGCACCAGTGAAAACAGTGGATTTCAATTTACTAATAAAATGAAATTTTGCCCTGCAGTATCTAGAAGCGTGGACTATGTAGGATACTTCTCAAACACTTTGCAAATACTTTACCCCTTTTATTCATTAAATGATCAGAGATAAATGCTGTATATAGAAAGGCACAGAACTTTCACTTTGGGATCTTTCTTTGACATGGATATTTGTGTAGCTCAGTTGCTCCCTGTGTATTTTACTTAATCTAATTTGGGCTGCAGCACTGCACAATTTATTTTATTTTATTATTTTCCTGATAATATTTTTATTATGACAAAATGCAAATACACATTACATATAATGTATGGTTTTAACTATTTTTTAGTGTACATTTCTGTGGCATTATGTAAATAGTATTGTTAGGTTTCCTGATATTTGTCGAGCTCTGTTTACGTATAACACAGGTCCATGTTTCAATTTTAAAATTGTCTTCTAGCGTATCTTGTTTGTTTATTGGATTAAGTTAGTTGCCTGTGCAATGCCTTCCTGCTCTTGTGAGATATGTTTTGATGAATCTAAGGATACAGAAGCTTTGTACTACATCATAGTAAAAATACTTTCTTCTACTTTCACTTGCTCATTTTGCACAAATACTTTGAGCATCTGCTGCATGTGACACATTGCATATAAAGAGCCCCGAGTCCTCCTCTGTTCAACTTCAAAGTTTAGGAGCAAAAGCCAAACAAAGTCAAAACCAATAATTATTAAAATTTGATGACTTCTAAAAGGGAAGTATATGACGATATAGGTAGAAAGTAACTGGGATGAAGGACAGAAGGGAGGATCATATTGTAAGTTCTATGTATGCATGTATGTATGCAGGTTTGCATATGGCAATTACAATATGGGAAATGCTCACCATCTCGAACAGAGAAGTTTTGCAGAACAAAATCTTATGGTTGGAGTCAAAAGAGAGTAAGAGACCCAGAAGCAAGAGATTATATAAATAGCTCATTTCAATTTTGTCTACAATAAAAAAGAAATATAACAAGCCATAGATGCTGGGTCAAAGTGGAGCATTAAGCTGTGGGTAACAGTAGAAGAACAAGCTTCTAGGGCTGCAGGAGCGAAATGGTAATGAAAATGTTCAATACATGGACTTCAAGAGTTTGAAGGAAGACAAGGTTCCAAGAAGAAATAAAAGTTCAGTCTGCAATGGAGGGGGATTTCCTTGCTCTTATATGGGGAAAAAGAAGATGCAAGCCTAGCAGGTTCCAGCTTTGTGTTTAGGAAAAGCACAGATACTGAGATGTGATATTTTTCTCAATGAACCTCATTGGGTGGAAATGCTTTACATTTTTGGGTGGTTGAGATCACACCTCAAGAAATTCTGAATGAGTATTTTTAACATTTAGTTAACCGTCAATAGAACCCAGGAACAAGGAATTCAGTGACTTGTCTTTAATTGCAAATGTGTCCATTCCTAAAGGTAAAATTTGAAACTGATTTGCCTGACTCCAAAGCCCGAATGTGGCACTAGAAATGTACTTAGTTGTTAAGAAGTGAGTGAGTGGTTAAGACCCCAGCATCCGAGGAGCCTCACCAAGCCTCTGCCATTCGTCAGGTGCCAGGGCTCAGGTTAGAGCACAGATCTTTATTCTTTTTAATTTTATTTATTAATTTATTTATTTTTGTATTTAGTACAGGATCTACAGAGTCTCGCTACACAGATTGGACTCTTAGTGATTCTCTTGTTTTTAGCCTCCTACGCACTGGGATTACAGGCCTGTGCCACCGTGCCCAGTCTTAATCGGCATCTCAGGGTATCTTGGAGTTGGGGGCTGCAATGACACCCCAATTCCTGCATCTGCCTAAGCAGGCTCTTTAATCCACTGAATTATCTGGTGGCCTTTAGAGCACAGATGTTTAAACTTCTGGCCCCACTGCTCTTTCCTCTTCCATAGGTCTTGATTGAATTAGAAGAAGGATGCATTTTATATGAGCACCTATGGAGATTAATTAGAAAATGATTTACTAAATGTTTTTGATAATCAAAAGAGCAAAGTAGAATAACCAGTATAGTGAAAATCAGATGCATTTGTTATAGAAGAGAGAAAAGCAAGTTAATAGATTTTGTATGATGACTACAAGTTTTGTTAGTGCGAACTTGACTACATATAATTATATTTAAAACCAATTTTGCAGTTGCCTGATTAACTGTTAATCCAGATGGTAAAGTGATTAGATGCAGCCTGATCTTATAAGAATAATGCAGTAAATAAAATTCTGCCCTTTTGAAGCCACATACAGCATATAAGTCTTTGAATAAGCTATTTGTACTTATGTTGTAATAGTTTTAAATTTTATTTTCATTAAAACTTAAACACCTAGGTCTGGGGAGATCCCTCGAAAGTATAAGCACCTGCCTGTCAAATGCAAGGACCTGGTTTCGATCCGCGGTACCACATGCCATGCCAGCCCTGAAACCAGGTGTGGTAGCACATACCAGTAATCCTAGTGTTGGGGAGACTGGGACAGGAGGATTGCTAAGAATCTGAGCTGTGTAGTAAGGTCCTGTACCAAACAGATAAATAAATACATAAATAAAAATTAACATAAATACATAAATAAATAAATGATTAAAATACATAAACACAAAAAATTGTACATATTCAGAGGCCTTGCATAATAGTTTGACATAAGCTTAACAAATTGTATGTTTTAATCTTGTCAATCACACATTTTCCATAGTTTTCATTTCTGTGGTTTAATATTTTCAAGTCTGCTTTTCTTCTATTTAAAATGCACAGTGCATGGATGATATCTATAGTGTCCTGAGAACTTGCCGGTTTCTAACTAGAGCACAGTACCGATGGATCCCCTCGCCTGCGGTTGAGACTCTCCCTAGCCCCTGGGGCCACTCTTCTGCCTTCAACTTCAAGAACCTCTTCAGATTCCTTGTGTGAGTGAGATCCTATGCTTCCTGTCCTCTTTGTGCCCCAGGTTTATTTCACTTACTGCCTTGCTATCTAGTTCCATCACTCTCAAAAACCACAAACTTGCATTTGCTTTGCACAGCTGAGTGGTACTATGTATACTACATGTTCTCATCCGCTCAACAGTTGAGGGACCGTTTAGGTTGTGTCCTGAGGAGGTGAGGTGACAATCTCATGCTTTTGATTGACATTTCCCTGACGATTACAGACATTGAAATTTTTTCACATGCCTGTTGGCTATTTGCATGTAGCTTTTTGAGCCATGTCTGTTTACACCTATTGCTGAAGTTTTGTCAGTTGATTTGTTTTGTGATTCAGTATTCAGTTTTTGTAGTTTCTTCTATATTCTTGATGTCAGCACTTTGCCAGTTCTGTAGTCTGCAATTTAGAAGAACTTAAACAAACATTAGTTTAACAGATATGATTTTTAAATAGCTGTGGGAATTTTTCAAAGATTATCTGCGTGATTCTTAATGAATTTTTCACACAATAGTTGTCAAGTTTACAAGAAATTAAACTATGGGGGGAAAAGATGTAACTCCATATTATAAGGAGGCTATATGTCTTTATTCAACCTTATTATTAGTTATAGAGTTCCATTCTAGGCTTGTAAATGTGAAATTGTGAAGATCTTTAATTTCTCTTTGCTTTTTAAACTGCTCAGAACACACCACTTTCTATGGACGTTTTTTACTCCAGCCACCAGATATTGTTGTAATTTATTCCATATAGAATTCACACACTACTGCAGGGACAAGCAGACAGCACCTGAGCGGAGGTCCTGCTGACGCAGCTTCTCGCTACGGGTCTGTAGAAGACCCCACCCTACCAGGTTCCTGTCCATCAGTAAGATAGCCAGCGCGCTGCTGCGGTTGACACGGGTCTCTTTCACCTTTCCACTCTTTCAGTCCTGACCTGTACTTTCTTGGACAGTGTTGCCAAGTTTAAGGCCGAGGTAAAAGCGCTGACGGTAATTTCATTTCATTGCCGGGCAGATGTCTTTAATTTTCTTATCCAAGAATCAGAATGAGTATAGTTGGGTGAAACACTCATGAATACGTGCCGATATTTATTTCAATGTTTTTCAAGATCTTTACATTTGTGACATTTATCACATAAATTCCAGATTATTAAAGGTCTTGGAATTTTTAATTCTGCCAAAATGAAGCTATGAATTTTAACAGGGTAGTGTGAGCCAAATATGTTTCATTCTGGAAGTTAATCATTTATAATTCATAATAGTATCTAAAACAAAACTTTCTGATAGATCAGTTGCTTTTGATATCTAACATTAGAGGTGAAAGCCTATCTATGAGTGTGAAATACAGGTTAAATAAAATTGGATATTATATGTTAGAGAAAGATTGCAGAGTATTTATTGAAAATTAAACTAAGAATAAAACTGTTAGAGAATGAATTAATCATCACTTGATACCGCTTAAGAAATATGCATAAATGACATTTCCGGTATAGGGTGCCAATTATTAATTTTACTGAACAGAAGAATTCTTCTGGCATGTACCAGCGTTATTCCTATCAAAGTGCCATTGTCACTACTGATATCTTTACTAAAGGACATGATCATAGTTTTACTTTAATTTTCTTCCAGTGAAGAAATGTATAATATCATGTATGCAGCTTGTACGATACCAAAACATTATGAAAACAGTTTGCAATGTATTAATTTATCAAATCCGTCTCGTTAAGGTGTCTTAAAACTGTCTCATTGATGCTGGTACTTCAATAAAATAAAAAATAAAAATAAAAAATAAAAAATAAAAAATTTATAAATAAATAAATAAACAAAAGTGAAAGTAAAAATGAATAAATAAATAAATTCCTTGTTATAAGAAAAAAACAAAAAGAATCTGAGAGGGGGGAAAAACGTAGTTGATCAATGATACAGAAGTGGGTTTAAAGATAAATAAATGAATGGATATAGGAATATGGAGCTAGATAGGCAGATAGATAGATGAGAGAAATATTTGCATATGGGGTCATTTACATATATTAATAGTAACAAAATATGCATATTCTTCTAGACCAGGGGTGGCAGCCCTAAGACATGTGCTGTCACAGGATGTTTGTATCACTGAAAGTTCTAAAAGGTGCACTGTTGCTCCGCTAGACCACCGTTTTATTGTCAGTGACATAGTAAGAATTTAAAGCTGAGAAATTTTTCTTAAAGCCATTTTAAACATATCAACCAGTTATTTTTTATTTTGTTTTATTTTATTGAAGTACAAATATCAATGAGACAGTTTCAAGACACATTAATAGGACAAATTCGATAAATTAATACATTGCAAACTGTTCTCATAATGTTTTGGTATCGTACAAGGTGCATCCATGACATTATACTTACAGACATTATTATAGCAGATGTCTCTAATCAGTGAATTAAGAGAGTGTAGCTGTTTGCACATCTTATTTTTTATACCTCAGTTATATCAAAGATTCAATAATGAATACTTTCTACCTTGTTATTTTCCTAGTGGTTGTCCATCGTACTAGAAGCCGACATAATATCCTGTCCAACCACCATTAGTGCAGATCTTGCCTCTCATAGGATTATGTAGAAGCACCGCATTATCTATCCCAACTGTACTGTCCATACACACACAGCATGATTCTTCCTTTCAACCAGTTATGTTTAAAAAATGTCACAATAATCAATTCATTAATTATTTTTGCCGTGGACTTCTGAAAACATTTTCATCATCACTACTACACAAATTTCAGTGATCCAAACCTACATATCTAGGTCAGCTGTTTTAAATCCAAAGGAAATAAATCTCAACTCATGTTATTCTTTCGCCAACAATAACAAGAAACAAGCTTCCAAATAACATTAAAACCTCCAAGAAAATTCCTTTAAAACTGAGATTGTTGACAAGAGATGATGGGTTTGAGAAGATCAAAGAGATCCAGGTTCTGGGCTCCGAATTGGTTGTTCATTTGTGTTGATGGACTCAGCCTATCTGTGCAGCCCGAGTCCCGCCTGTCTTGGAGACAGTGCCCATCATTTATTTATCAGCAAGACTGGAGTCTGAATTGATCTTCATTTCAGCCGTGTACTGAATATAAGAATTATAAAAGACGATTTAGAGTTAAGAGGCAGCCCTTTCTCTGAGGAAGAAGTTTTACTTGGCAGGTGTCTGGACGCTTGGCCCAGAAAGCTGCTTTGTGAGTGTAACATAAAATTCATGAGTCCCCAAGCTACTTTTAGAAAGCTGTGGACACACAGTATATTAAATAGCTGCTTTTGGAACTGGGAGTTAAATTATCACGTTATATGAGAGCCACAGAAATGCACAGCAAATTTACATTTCTGAAGCGTTTTTGAGGTGAGCACATGATTTTGTAATTTAACCAAGGAATTGTTCAATCATGCATAATATCCATGTTTGTTCACATTTATGGAAAATCCTGTGTGCTATATGCTTTTATGAATTGTTTAAATCTTCTTAAGAGTTCTATGAAGTAATGAGTGCTGAATCTTTTTAGGCTAAATTATCTACTCACTTAACTTGTTAGGGGCATAACCAATTCAGTCACACTTTAGATTCTGCCCCTACAAGAGTCCAAAAAAGGAAAGAAATACGAATCTATGCAAGCCTTTTCTGTGCTGATGTATAAAACTGCAATTTCCTCAATGTAAGATATCAAAGTCCTTAATGGTGCTTCTCACAGATGAAGCTATATATTATGGAAAGCAGAGAGATAGAAAAGAAGTTTTTGACTGTTAAGAATCTTGCAATCTAATACCAAGGATAAAACAATTACTCATCATCATCGGTATTTTTATGAGCATAAGCCTAGCATTTCACAATGTCCTTTTGCAGATTTTAATTTATGTTTTTTGGGTTTTTTTTTTTTTTTGTATTTTTAGGAAAGGGTGTACAGGGTGTTCAGGGTCTCACTACTAGATGTGTACAGCCTCCCAAGAGCTGGGATTACAGGCGCGCCACCACTCCCAGTCTCAATTGCTGTGTCAGCATGCCCTGGGGGTGGGACCAGCATGGCAGGCCCTGGGATCAGAATCCTGGCCACCACCCCTGCTTGCAGACACTTTAATCCACTGAACTATTTGGCTGGCGCTTTAATTTATGTTTATTTCATCAATTTATTTTATGACTAAGTAGTGTAGTTCCTTCACATCATTTAACGCACAACTCAATTCTCTTTCCTTCTAAGATAGAAGTCAATTAAAAATTTAAACATAACATATCACATTGCATATTGGTCTTGCTTATTAATAAAGTTTTATAAAAAATATATATTGAATATAAAGATGATGATTTGAAATAAAATGAAACTTTCATAAATGGGTGAGTGTGCACAACCTCAATACTGGCTTTGTGTAGACCTTTGACACCAAGCAGACTAAGGCTTCTCTGGCCCATTCTCCATGCCTACTTGTATCCATCTTCCATCACAGACTGAACCTGCCCATTCTTTGAATCATCCACTGCATTATATCTCTCTTTAAAATAAACTTCAATTTAAACAAAAGAAAATAGTCCTCAGTAAATTACTAAGCAGATGGAAATATGTGTATTACTTACTCTCTCTTGTTTCTGAGATGTAATACCTGATACCCAAAATTAAGAGAGGAAAGGTTTATTTAGCTCACAGTGTATAAAGGTTTCAGTCCATAAGCAGCTGACCCCAAGGCAGGGTGGCACATGGCAGAGAAGCACCGTTTACTGTGGTGGGAGACAGCAAACACACAAAAGCCATTGTGGAGGAGAGAGAACAGCCTCTTCCCCTCCCTTGTATTCTAGGCAAAATACCCACCTTAGGGTAAATGTAGCATTCACACCCATCATCCCAGCATCTGACCATGAAGCAAGCGCAAACTCCTTAAGCCTGCCCCACGACTGTGTGAGGCTTTTGGGGAACAGACAGCCATAAACTGTAAGAATGACAAAATATTTTAATTGCAGAATTATGTACACATGCTTTCTCTGAAGTTGCACCTCATTCAAAAGGCTGCCTAAAGAAATAAAGAGAAGGGTAGGTAAGAGTGAATGATAAATGGAAGAAAGTGTAGAGAACTAGGGCTGGCTGTTAGTGTATGTTTTCAATAAAATTGGACTTGAAAACTTCTGTGCATGACTATGAAAAATATACCTATCACTGCCAGGTGAGATGTCTCACACCTATAATCCCAAAACTGGAGAAGATAAAGCAGGAGGATTATAAATTTTAACCCAGGCTGGGCTATGTAGCAAATTCAAGGCTAGCCTGTGCAATCTTGATTTTAGAATTTGATTTAAAATGCAAGGCATGGTGGCACATATTTGTAACCCTAGCAAATCTGGCCAAGATAGGAGGATACCTGTGAGTTCAAGACCAGCCTGAACTAAATGGTAAGACTTGCTCTCATTGAAATAAAAAAAAAAACAAATTTACATTGTTCAAATTTAAAGACAAATAAAAAGAAGTATAATTATAAATATCTTATGTAGCTTTCCAACTTAGCATATATGTGAAATGCACACATTTTACGAGAAATTTGTCAATTGGAGCAACCTCAGTACAATCTCAGTTGCTGTGAAAGTACAATGGTGGCTTTGTTCAGGAGCTTAATTCTTCCTGTGATTTGGAAAGAATGCCCACGTTCATGCTTATGTGGAAAAAAATGGCTACAGTGCTGTTTTTTCACCTGGTGCTGAGTTCCCCAACAAAACCAAGAGTTTGCCAAACATAGTGAACCAAACGGTCCACAAACCAAAGTGCTCCTAATCTTCTTACCAAATTTGCTGTATTTCTTTGCAGTTAAAAAAAATTGAGTTATTCTTTTAGTGAGGCAAATATACTACCCAAATTAAAAGAAGGGGATAATAAGAAAGAAATTCAGAAGAGGCCACATTGTTATTAAAAATTCACTTTAGCTATAAGGAGAGATGATTTAAAGGAAGAGCCTGTCTGAGAATGGGCCTTTTATGCAGACGTGTGAGACCCTGATGTGTTGCTAACCCTTTCTAATTGATTCTCAGCATAAAAGCAAAGATCCTGGGCTGCACCTCGGGCATCAGAGGAGATGGGGGAAATTAAATAATGGCTCTTAGCTTTTGCAAAAGCATATAAAAATGATCAAACAGGCCCATGATCAAATCTATTTGTGAGTGGGGCTCTTCGTGTGGATTAAGGTGGTTAAGAGCTCAATACATGTGGCTGTGGTTTATTTTAAAGGTCCTTTCAACAGTATTACGATGCCAAGAAAACAATCTGCAAATGAGCGGGCGAATATTGATCTGCAGAGATTTTTTCTTTAACTCTAGGGAAGTTTTATTCTCAGATCTTGATGCAGATAGCCTAGTTTAAAAGTGTCTAGTCCTGGGGAAAGTGCTCCAAATGACCATTTCAGATGTTATTTCCACCACAGAGAACCACCAAGACCTCTAGTATGTCCAATTTTAGTTTTGAGATTTCACTCTGTTCATTTAAAACTATATATAGCCTTCTTCCTGAAACATAATTTCTCTTACTTGACTTAAAAACAATACATCAATGATTTCGTTACTTCTCTATTACCAGGTTGTCTCATACTGAGCAGTATTTCAGTCATGGAGTTTATTTTTTTTCTGCCAAGGATCTACAAACTGCGGTACAGGGTATCAGGATAAATTCTGAGGGGACTTGACTGACCTTGTCAAATACAAAAGGTACATTTCTTGTTATATAGGTCTTGCTTTATCTTGGTCTCAACCATCCCACAGAAAAGTATAAAAACGATGTATAAAAAGTAAAGCCATGTTAATATGCTGAACTGTAGAAGGCTCAAGTGAACAACTTCTGGCATTGCCAGTCCTATGGATAACCCACGACTATTATGGACTACTGGACTATTTTGAAATATTTTGCTGAATTCACACACCTGTAATATTTAAATGACAAACCTAAACAAAAGCACAGGATACAAATGAATGACCATTTTGTATCTGGATACTCAAAATAGGATAGACATACAGCTATATTCTCTTAATTCAATGAATAGAAAGATTTGTTCTAATAGTGTCTGTGAACAGGATGTCATGTCTGCATCTTGTACAATGAATAACCACTAAGACAACAATATGCAATATATTAATTATTGAAACTGTCCTACTCATCTGTTTTAAACCATCTCATTGTTATTTGTTTATCAATAAAATTTTGGGGAGAAAAAAGAAATCTTTCCTTCTGCATTCATCTCTATTCATGCTGTAAGAACAAGGACTCTGATATCTAACTCGAATCCAACCCCAGACACCTACAGACAGGGGTAAGTCACAGCAGCTATCTCACACCAGGCTTCGGCATCAGCCTCGTCAGAGTAGGGATGACACAGAGCCTTCTGTTATACATGGCGCCCCTTAACATATATTTAATGAAAAGCCAGGTAGAATCCTACCAAGAAGAGTTGCAGGTGTGGAGAACCCAATAGCTCCTGGGCTCCACATTTTAGGCAGGATTATTGCAATTTCTACTTTCTCCTAGCAAAGATTGTCATGCATTCTTGAAGGACTGTGATTGCTTTTACAAACCAAACCAAACAATAAAATGCACATAATCTTCTCGCTTATGTTAATCCATTTACATTTAATTAAGTGTATATATAAATATGAATTTGTTCTAATTTTATTTTTAAGCTAATGAACCCTCTGGGGGTAATATAATATTTCCCCTGCTGAGATTCTCACAAGCTCCTCTCAAAGCCCCTTTAATTACTTATAGAAATATATAATAGGTTAAATCTCACTCCTCTGCTTTCCTTTATTCAAACAGATGAGCATTTCTGGATAAAGTCAACAGCCTAGTTCACTGGATTTGCTTTCATAGCATGAGCTGCTATCAGCAAGGCCACGCTGAACACTGTCTGGAAAACTTGCTGCTTCTTCCCATGAGATGTGATTCCCATTCTCAGCTGGCTTCTTTTGTGACATTTCATTATAAACACTTACAACTCTAAGAGGTAATCACCATCTTCTATCCACAAGCTGGTTTGCAAATCTGGAGGGTATCTATCCATAATCTTTTTTGCATAGGAGAAAAAGGGAAGGCAATAATGGCTGCTCTTTGTCTTTCTGAGACGGGGGTCTTGCTATACAGCTCAGTCTGACCTTGAACTCACTTTATAACCTAGGCTGGTCTCAAACTTGCAACAATCTTACTACCTCAGCCTTCTGAGTGCTGGGATTATACATGCCGAGATTATGCTCCACCACGTCCATCCCCATTATTTTCTTTCTTCTTCAATCTTCTTCTCTATAGAATTATTCTTTCCAGGGTAGATCATCGAATATCTCATTCAAAACAAAGAAAGAAATATAGTAAGTCTTCCACATTCAAATGAATTCTCTTTTTGGAGAATGCATGCTAGTTGGATTCATCCACTAGAGCGAGTCTTACACACGATACACAAATGTACAATGTAAAGCCTAAGAAAACCAAACACATGCACACAAACACTGTGAGTCCCGCACTGCACACCACCACACTCCACAGTGAGTACACAGCTGCACAGCTGTGATCATATCCAGCAGACTGTGAGCTACTTCTACAATTTGTTTGCATCTGCAAATGTTCGCAGATGTGAGTTTTGTAGTGTGAGGTTTGCTTTGCAACTGGGATGTTTTAAGTCAGGGACTTACTATACATTCAAAAGAAGGAATTAAAAAGAAACTTTACCTGACACATGAGCTTTATTGTACTGTCACCTAAATTTTGGATCGCCCCAGAGCAAAACCTACAGAGACATCCTTGTTGACCATTTTTACTTCTTTCATTCACATCTACTCAGATTAATATTGCTTATGTTTTTAAAGGGAAATAATTCACAAGCTTTTATTTCTTTCATTATTACTAATCTGGAAATATTGTCATGGCTTGGACATATGTTCCTCTCAAAATCTGTAGACATAGCAACCTAAGAATTAAAGTAATATTATTTAGATAATTAAGTCATGATATCTCCGTGCTCTGTGAATGTGACCTTTGAAAAGGATCTCTGGGGAGCCTCTGGGTACTGCTGTGAGGACAGGTTTTACATGCTTATCAGAGGATCAGCGTTCACATAGCCCTCATCTTGGAAGTGGAGACCATGACATGACCAGGTACCAAACCTTCCAGCCTTTCATAGCATGCTTTTCAGCCTCTCAGAGCATCCCAGTCCTGCAAGAAGATAAATTTCTGTTCTTTATAAATTACCCTACCTCAGGAGTTTAGTTACAACAGTGCAAATAGACTAAGCCACACATGAAAGGCGCTATGAAATCCTAGTGGGAAGATACTGACCTCTCTGATCAGTCTAACATCTATTCCCCTTTGGATTATGGATCCTCACTGAGACTTGTCTTACTGATGTCACTGGTTATTAATGCCATCAGACATCATGGGTCATCATCATCTTCCTTCATATCCTTTAGTACCAGGTGGCTTTGTCCCTGCGAACCCTTCTTCCACCCTAGGCTCCACAGCTTCGTACTATTCTCATATCCTTCCGTTCCAGTTGCCCGGCTTCTCGTAACTCACTACTGTTTCAGCCATTCAACCACATGCCTAAGTGTCTAATGTTAGGACGCCTTCGTGCTTATTATTTTCTCTTCAAATGTGTCACATACCCTTAACTATGAGTTATGTATCGATGAGCACAAATGCATGTCTCTGACTCTAATGTTGTCCTTTAATGTCTCTTGGGAGCACAGGACTAGCCGTATGTCTGATAGATCCACTGTAAGGCTGGATAAGAATCAGAAATATTAATGTGCCGCATAAGATTAATTTTGTCATCCAGGCACATAAATATAGTCTGTCAGATGCATGTTTATTCACTAAAATATTTCCATCGATATAAATTATTCATTGTAATTTTATGAGTTTGGTTATATTAAACAATGTACAACAGGAAAAAAAACACAAAAGTAAAGGAGTTTTTAATATTTATTGTTTATAAAAAAGCATCCAAATTTTCAACATGGAGTGGTATTTGGTGTGCAAAGTCTAGTAAAGAACATCAGAAATACATTTCTTTACAAATTGCAATGAAAACACCTACAGAACTCTGCAAAATATAATCTTTACTTCAATTATCATACCTGAGGCAGACGGCACACCATGACAACAACAGGTTCCATATGTGTCACGTACACTGATGACCCAAGGCTTTTATTTTCCTGGCCTTATTATTGAGCACACTTGTCATCTCAGTGGCCTTGCTCCCTTTTCAGGAAGTTCTCTTATACAGTGTGTAGTTAATATAAAGTATCAATAAAATAAATGATTAAATTCTTATTATATATTGTGTGTTTAGAACAGACATCAACCTTTTCCTATTAGCTATGAACTGGGTTACAAAACTTAAAAGATAACATGAGAAATTCATTTGTGAGATTCAATGAAAATACCAGTGGAACTCTACCACATAAACAAGGTTCACTTCAGCTGTCACAACCCAGGCAGTCTTCCTTCACGTACGACCACCTCATGTTCTATGCATGTGTTTGCTTAGCTTTACTTTCATGTACGGTAGACTTCTCTCCCCTCTTCCTTGTTTTGTTAGGACTTTCCCACTGTACTGTACCACGTGCGCTTAACCAGGGAAATAAGATCAATAAAACAAAATATCAAATATGTCACGACTGCTTAGAATAGATATCAACATTTTTATACCAACTGTTTACTTGCTTACAAAACCTAAACGATAACACCAAAAATAAAAAAAAAAAGTGAACTACAAGGCAAACACAAAGTCTACCTCAGAAACGAGCTTTGCTTCAACTGTCACACCCAAGGCAGCCTTCAAACAGGATAACTGGGTGTTCCACATACAAGCCTCACTTCCACAGATAACACGTGCTTTCTTTTCCTATAATTGACATCTTTCACTTTTGTTTTTGTTGCAGTAGGTCTTTGTGGTGTTGTGCCTGACTGCTCATGTGTCACTTCATTAGTATGCCCCACAACTCTTTTTTTTTTTTTTTTCTGGTGGTACCAGGAATCTAACTCAGGACCTTGCACTTGCCAGGCAAGCACTTATTCTACTAAGCTATCTCCCCAGCCCCTCCCCCAATTATTCTTGCATACTTCACTAAGCAGAAACATTGCAGTTTTCCTGTTATAAATGCTCTCTCATGACTGCCATTTCCGATCGTCTAAGAAAATTTCTCAGTGATATTTTGCACTTGTTATTCTCTTTGTAAACTATCAAACTTTTTATGCCACACATGCTTAGGACTGAGTAAAACAAGACCATTGGTCATTACTTTGTGTTTCAAGTGACATAACAGTCACTGTATAGCTCATCAATGTCAAGTCCATGATCGGTTTTGCTGTTGAACGTTGTGTGGGTTTGCCTAGTGGTATTTCCATCATGGTGAAATCTTATCATTAGCAGGACCAATTTGCTTTTCTTTGCCATATGTGACACAAGGCCATTGTGAATTTTTCTGAAATCCCAAAGTTCTAGCTTACAGTTCTCAGTTTTGAAATAGTAACCTTTCATTTGGAATTTCTACTTTGTACCTGTGTGCAGTTTGTACAGCGGACAACTTGTGCTCTGTTAGCAAATCTAACACCAACTGCAACTGGCAAAGCAACTGCTAAAGAGCACATTGAGACGAGCTTGAGCGAAGGGAGCAACAAGTCTGTTTACAATGTCATTTAGTTTATTACTAGATGAATAAGAACCTGATGGCTGAATTCCATGTCTAAATTGAATAAATAAATCAATCTACTAAAGCACACACTTTTACATCACATTTGACATGCTGTTTTGCCATCTTTTCCACTGTTGCGATCACCATGAGAAATCCTTGCTAAGTACAGGAGAGAGAGCAATGCTATCATGTCAGCTAGCAAGGCATCATGACAAATGCAATTTTGAACATGGCTGTTGGTATTCACAAAGCATTTTACTGAGACAGTCAAATAACTCATTGAATTAAAGCACCTGTAAGGAGGCACAGTGACTGAGGAATCAATCACCAGGCCTGCCATGCCGGCCCCACTCCTGGGGCACCCTGAGATGGCAATAGAGACTGGGCATGGTGGTGCATGCCTGAAAGCTCTTGGGAGGCTGAAAAAGGTGGATCACTACAGTGAGAGCCTGAGCAACCTATAGACCCTTTCTGAAAGCACACACATACAAAAACCATTTTACTTGCATTTCAAAAGGGCATTTTATAGCACCTTGTGGTATTTGATGTGCAACAACTTCCAACATTGAATGGCAGTACTGGCATTCTGTCCAATAAATTTCAGCTCTGCCAAGATTTTCACTGCATATTTGGCCTACTTCTAACACTGAATTGTTCCATTTGATTTTATGGCAATGTTACAATATTTTACCTTGTCAAATATGCACTTACATTGCTGGTTTCTTCCCCAACTGAATTGAGGTCTGTATTCCCTGTGTCTCTATCAGGTGACTCTTGGTCCATTTCACTTTCACAAGAATTTTGGCTCCCACAGCCAACATCAAAATCATTGTAATCACCACCATCATCATCACCATCATCCACCTACACCACTCTTCTGTTAGGAAAGCCTGTATTTTACCAGAATAGATCAACATCAACATCCATGCATGAACAATCTGATGATTCACTTTTGATCTCCTCCATAACTTCTAAATTTAGTTTTTAATGTGCTATTTATTGTACTAAATTGGGCTACTTTTATCAGAATAATCAAAAGAAAAGGCTTTTCTAAGCAAACCCTGGAGTGATGTGGGTCTATTAGACCCTCTGTTATGCTCAGGTGAATTTAAACACACTCCAAACCACTTAGATGGAGGATAAAGCTGGGTCCAAATTTTGTCTTGATAATTTTTCACATGTGAAAACTCCTAGCCTTTCATCATACTAAGTGGTAAACACACAGAGTGATTCCTAGATCCCCCAGGGAAAGTTACTGGTCCAGCTGACCACTATTACACTAAAATACAACTTCAAGGTAGAAAAATAAGGTATGAGCCCTTATTTGTTTCAATATAACTATATCCAAGACTAGCTTAGAAGTTAGATAGCAGGTACTTCATGAATATTTATAGTGGAAAAACATGAAGTACAATATGTGTGAAAGCAAATGAACAATGGCTATAGATACAGATGTTGAAAATAAAACTACTGATAATACCTGTAGAAAATAGTGCAGTGATATGAGAATAAATTGTGTGTTTCTGTTCATAAGATTAGAAGCTACTAATAGGCTCCCTCTCAAAATGTTAGCTTGCTCGGTTTGAAATGCTGACTATAAAAGCTACTGAGGTAGTACTAATAGGTAAGGAGACATTCCCTCCAATAACGCTGCTGTTGATGGTGATTAACAATAACATGGACAGCAATCACCTTCTCAATGTTACTGTATTTTGCGTGTTACCTCATTTCACCTTTAGAAATGGGTGCGGTAGATATAACTGTCCTTTGTAATTTGAGAAACTAAGACAAAACAAGGGCATATACCTTCTTCATATTATTCAGCCTATACATTGTGTGCTGTGAATTCAATATTTTATCCATATGACTTCAAGCTATTCAGTGATGATTGCAAATATGATGCAAGTAATCATAAAATTTTGATTAATGTTGTTTCAAAAAAAAGTTCTCCAAGTGGTATAAACACAGGACTCAAATATGGTAAATGTTCCAAGGATGAAAATATTATGTTAATATCACCAAAGCAACACTTTTAGGGAAATCATAGAGGGAGATAGGGAGAAAGGATGAGAGAGAGAGAGAGCTGAGAGACCATTAAATATATGATTGTGGGAGAAAGGCATAGTTTATCTTGTTCATATTGTTACCACAATGGAGCACCTATTGGTTTAAACACTAATTCTAGAGACAATGTGGAAATTTAATCTCAAGAAGGTAAAGGGGCAATCTTACATTGCAGATGGGAATCTAAAATCCACTGCTAGCTAACATTATTTGCCTAATTGTAACTTATTCCCTTTGTTGGACAGATGTCCTGAAAAATTTTACAGAAAATAAAGTTCATATTAAATCACTTCTATTTTCCCTTTTATGTGTTCCTGGAAGAAGCAATATTAAAACTGGCTTTCTGTTAAGCCTCTGCAATCATTTTCTATTCTGTGATAACGTCTGAGAAATATTTGAGATCCTTCTTTCTCATATGGAGTGAGGGACTAGAATTTGGGTCACATCTTGATATTTTTGAATAAATTTAGAAATTACCATGAGCAGTCAGCTTGGAATGGGAATCACTTTCATAATAGGATTTTTTTTTTTAGCTTTCAGTTTTAGCTAAGCATTTGTTTTCTACCAAATAATCAACACTTACAGAGCTTGAAGTTATAAAGGTAAGCTGTTTTTAAATTATATACAGGCTTTCTGCAGTTCTTGTTTTTATAGAACAAGAAAATGCATTCTCTTTCCTTTTCAGGTAAATTAAAAATAGCTGAATACATTGAACTTAATGTGTTTTCTGAGAATGCTGACCTCTTGAACAAGAATGAAAAATACTAAATTTTTGCTTAGAAAGTATTGAGACCAATCAGTCTTACAGTGTCTTGGCTTTTTAACTAAACATGTCTCTCTATGCTGAAAAAATGCTCTTAAATTGCCTACAGCTACCAGTAAAAGGTAATACTAAAATGTACTTAATTACCATTTAGTAGTGCTTTTCATTTGAGTATGAAAGTATCAGGAGAGAAGTTATATATCTTAATTCAGTAACATGCTTACCTGAAACTGAGGCAGAGAACTGTTAAGCAGTAAAAGTATAACTGGAAGTGATGTTTTTCCTAAAAGTACTTAGTGTCAATTCTCTGGAAAACATTGCCATTGAAACGATCTCTAAGTTTGTTTGTTTTTTTCATTATTTCTGGTCAATTACCAAGAATTGCAAAAATAGTTTGGTCATCAACCATACTATCGGCTCTTCTCTTTAATACCATAAAAATTTCAAGAATACTCAACAGACAAAATATGTGACATTTTTTTGAGTTAATGGTTTTAGACATCTCATTGTTTTGTATATTCATGGCGACAAGCAGCTCCAACATTATTATTCACTGGATTTATTTCTCACTACATTTATATATGTGTATGTATTATTAACTTCAAAAGGAAATGTGAAAATACACCAAAACCAGGCATGGTGGAGCACTCCTGTAATCCCAGCACTGGGGAGGCTGAGACAGGAGGATCACTACAAGTCCAAGCTTGTGTAGCAAGACCTTGTACCAAACAAATAAATAAAAGATTTACAAAAAAAAAAAAGAAATGTGAAAATAGCTCTAGCTTTCTGACTCCTAGGCTCTTACATATTTCCATCCCACAATAGCCCTGGATTTGATAAGAACTTATGGTCACAGAGTCAGCTGGTAATTCGTGGCTACCGAAGACTTGATCTTTCACACTGCAGTATGCTTTGGTCACTGACTTGACTTTGCCAAAGGAAAATATTCCATCTGATATGCTGTCCTTTCAACTTAACTGAAGTTTAAGAAGAGGAGGGATGTTACTGAAATAGTGTTAAGATGACATTACACAGTAGTCAAAAGACAATAGGGTTTTTTTTCCTATTCCCTCAGTATGCTAAGACCATGTATCCTGCAGAAAGACCATTAAATTTGAAATCCTAAGTTCTTTACAGATATGTGACATGGGATAACTCATTTAAATGCTCTGTGACAACTTCTTCATTTGCTAATTGATGTTGACAGTATGTACATTGTAGGGATATTTGTGAGCAATTAAGTGGATTTTTATTTTATCAGGTTCAGAATACTACACAGTGTCTCTAAGCTCATTCAATATTTGTCAAATAAATATCTTCTATCATCATCCCTGTCTGATCAAATTTTTTTCCCTCCACGATGATAATATCCTGGAGATTTGAATATTGTTTCTAGAAGAGCCTTGAGTGGATTCTTACAGGATGTCCCTTGGTATGTTTTGTACACATCAAGAGAACTTTCTGGATACCTGAAGTAAGATATTTTCAAGTTATGCTTGCTACTGATGAACAACAACTGAAAGGATGGAATAAAGGGCCACTGAAGGAATGGGAACCAGAGGCCTGTGGATGTACTTGGGAACAAATTTGTGTTGCCCAGACTTCCGACTGTTTGTATTCTTGGGTTTTCTGAGTCTGGACAAGAGAGAAAAGCAGCAAGAAAAGTACATAGAGATGAAAAGGATGAAGCAATTTTCAGGTATTTGTCAGTCGATGGGATAAAGCAAGGAGGCAGTGGGAACCTGCACCACTTTCTATTTTACTATTTTATTCTATTTTACTATTCTATTCTATTACTGTTTGATAAGGAATTTTTCTTAAAAAAAGGACAATTATAATTGTTGGAAAACTTTATCACTGTCTAATCAGTTCCATCAACATTGCTACCAATGAAATTGTGTAGTGGCTCCTCAAATACACAAATCATCCTGCAAGAAAATCCACGTACAGGCCTGGGGAGCTAGCTCAGTAGAATAAGCACCTGCCTGGCAAGCGCAGGCAATTCAGTTCAATTCCCAGCACTACAAAAAAAAAAAAAAAAAAAAAAAGAAAAGAAACTCCATCTAGAAATATAACAAGTAAAACAGATCATATTGAAGGACTTTAACATTATATGTCATGGAACTATATACAGTTTTTTAAAAATAATTTACTCAATTAACTATTGAGATTGGCAGTACAAGCTCTACAGTAGGCTCTGCTCAAATAATTTCAGCAGTTCTCATTAGTCTAGTGTATGGCACTTAGATGTTTTTGAGATCTATGCTGTCAAGAATGAAAATAAGGGTTAGCCAGATAGCTCAGCAGAATAAAGTGTCTGCAAATAGGCACAGGGGCTGGGGGTTTGATTCGTAGGCCTGCCACGCCAGCCCTGCCCCTGGGGCATGCCAGGACAGTGATTGAGACTGGGCATGGTGGCGTGCACCTGTGCTTGGGAGGCTGAAGCCAAGGGGATCACTATGAGTCTGATCTAGTTGTGCGCCCCTCTATACCCTGTACTAAATGCATTTTAAAAAAAAGAATGAAAATGAGCCTAGAGAGACAATTTTACAGTTACACAGAGCTAGAAGAAAAATATCTTTAAAAATAATTGTGGAAAGTGAAGAATGTGAAACAACTATATAAAACTTTTGAAATGTAAAAAGAATGATTTTTTTTTCACTGATAATTTTGTGTAAAATTGGTTTCCATTCAGATCTCTAGCTTTAAGGACATTAGTTATTGTTTTCACTAAACTCAGCAATTACTTGCAGTAATGGAAGCAAGAATAATGGCTGGGCAATTATTCCATACCATAAAAGACACTGATGAGCTTTATTGTAAAATATATAAAACATACCACACAGCATGCCTCTTTTTCATGTATTTTAGTACAGAGTCCACAGGGTCTCACTATACAGATTGGACTCAGTGATCCTGCCATTTGCAACTTCCCAAGCACTATGATTACGGGTTTGGGCCACCATGTGCATGCCGGGGATCAAACCCCAGTCCCTGCATCTGCCTAAACAGACTCTTCAGTCTGCTGAGTTATCTGGACAGTCCTAGCATGCCACTGTTGAAGAAGGCATCAGTAGGTTACTTAGACTAATTTGGCGTTTCTGAGACTTGGGGCATGTTCATACCACCAATTAAGCCAATTAGTACAGAAGCATGAGCTAGATTTGCACAGTTATTTGACACTATTGTTTTAATGTAGTTTGATATATATATATATAATACAAATATTATGAATTATATATTATAAATTATATATACATATAATTTAGTAAGTGCCATGGCATACTAAGAAGAGTCAAAGTAAGAATGATATAGGTGATTTTAAGCTTGACTTTTGATGGGAATTAATTATCTGTAAAATTTGTCTCACCTTCTTGCATTCAGATATTATTATGTATGCACTAAAGAATTCAGTGCATTTTTTATTATCTTATACTGTATAAGGTATAGGATATTACTTAAAGTACACTCATTTTTAAAATCTCTTTTTGTTTTTGTGTTTGTGGTACTGGGTATTGAACTCAGAGCCTTGTGTTTCACAGGCAGGTGCTTATGCAGCTAAGCTACCTCCCCTGCCCAGTAGACTCATTTTTGTTTACAACAGAAATGAACACAGTCTATCAAAAGTTGAGTTT
>PVKA01025240.1:0-33196 GCA_004027165.1 Ctenomys sociabilis
CAAAATTTGTGGGTTGTCTTTTCACTCTGTTGACAATTTCTTTAGACATGCAGAAGCTCCTTAAGAAGAGTTGATCCCAGTTGTTGATTCTTTCAAGTGCTTCCGGTGCAAATATATATTTGTTCATGAACTCCTTACCTATTCCTATGTCTTCAAGAGTTCCTCCTACTTTCTCTTCCAGGAGATTGAGTGTTTCTGTTTTAATGTTTAGATCTCTAATCCATTTTGACCTTAACTTAGTGCATGGTGATAGAGCTGGGTCAAGTTTTAGTTTTCAGCATGTAGAAAGCCATGTTTTCCAGCACAATTTTTGAAAGAGGCTATCTTTTTTTCAGTGAGCTTGTTTATCCCTCTTGTCAAAGACTGGATGGCTGAGTGTGATTGTAGATGCCTCTGCATCTTCTAATCTATTCCACTGGTCCTCAGGTCTATTTTGTTGCCAATACCATGTTGATTTTATCACAGTGGCTTTGTAGTATAATTTCAAGTCAGGAATTGTGATGCCTCCTGACTTGTCTTTATTGGCCAAGACTGCCTTGGCTATTCTAGGTCATTTGTGGTTCCAAATAAATTTTAGGAATGATTTCTCTATGTCCGGGAGGTATGTTGGTGGCAGTTTGATAGGGATTGCATTAAGTCTGTACAGCAATTTTGGGAGTATGGCCATCTTCATGATGTTGGTTCTTCCTATCCAGGAGCATGGAATATCTTTCCATTTTCTAAAATCCTCTATAATCTCTTTTCTTAGGATGTTGTAATTTTCTGTGAAAAGATCTTTGACTTCCTTGGTTAAGTGAATTCCAAGGTGTTTCATTTTCCGCGGTGCTATTGTAAAAGGTATTGTTTCTATTGTTTCCCTTTCAGTGTGCTTGTTATCTGTGTAGAGGAATGCTATTGACTTTTGAGTACTGATTTTGTATCCTGCTATGCTACTGAATTTCCATATCAGTTCTAGTAGTTTCTTGGTGGAATTTTTGGGGTCTTGCAAGTAAAGTATCATGTCATCTGCAAATAGTGATAATTGAACTTCTTTACCTATTCTTATTCCCTTTATTTTTCCCTCTTTTCTAATGGCTGTTGCTAAGAATTCCAAGACTATATTGAATAGGAGGGGTGATAGAGGACATCCTTGTCTTGTACCTGATTTAAGAGTAAAAGATGTCAGTTTTTCCCCATTTAAGATTATATGAGCTTTTGGGTTGTCATAGATGGCTTTTATCAAGCTAAGATAGAGTCCATCTATTCCAATTTTCTGTAGGACCTTGAACATGAATGAGTGTTGGACTTTATCAAAAGCTTTCTCTGCATCAATTGAGATGATCATGTGGTTTTTAGATTTCAGTGTATTAATATAGTGTATTACATTTATAGATTTTTTGAATATTGAACCATCCTTGCATCCCTGGGATGAATCCTACCTGGTCATGGTGTATGATTTTCTTGATGATTTGCAGTATTCTATTTGCCAGGATTTTGTTGAGTATTTTTGCATCTATATTCATGAGGGAGATTGGCCTGTAGTTCTCCTTTTCCGTTGTGTCTTTCCCTGGTTTTGGAATCAGTATTATACTTGCCTCCAGAAATTATTTTGGGAGGATAGCTTCCTTTTCAATTTCATTGAAGAATTTGTGGAGTGTAGAGATTATATCTTCTATAAATTTCTTGTAGAATTCAGCTATGAATCCATCAGGACCTGGACTTTTCTTTGTCGGTAGGATTTTTATTATGTTTTGTATTTTGTTGGCTGTTATTGGTGTATTGAGATTGGTTAATTTGGTAATTTGTACCTTTCGAGGAATCTGTCCATTTCATGTGTGTCTTCTATTCTCTGAGCGTAAAGATTCTTGAAGTAACTATTGGTAATCTTCTGAATTTTTGCTGGGTCTGTGGTGATTTCACCCTTTTCATTCCTTATTGCACGTACTTGAATTTTTTCTTTCGTCTTTTTGATGAGGTTGGCTAGAGGCTTATCAACTTTATTTCGTCTTTCAAAGAACCAACTTTTTGATTTGTGCATTCTTTGAACTATTTTCTTCATCTCAATTGAATTAATTTCTGCTCTAATTTTATTTCTTCCTGTCTTTGTGCTCTGGGTTTCATTTGCTCTTTTTTTTCTAGTTGTCTGAGGTGCAACATTAGGGTGCTTATTTATTCCAGTTCTGTTTTTCTAATGTGTGAGTTCATAGCTATGAGTCTCTCTCTAAGAACTGGTTTTACCACATCCCATAAATTCTGGTAAGTTGTGCTTGAATTTTCATTGAATTGTAGATATTGTTGAATTTCTTGTTTAATTTCTTCTATGACCCATTGATTGCTGAGTAGGGTGTTGTTTAGTTTCCATGAATTTAGTGGGTTTTTCTGGTTTCTTTTATCATTTATTTCCAGTTACATTGCACTGTGGTCAGATAATATGCATGGGATAATTTCTATTTTCTTGCATATACTTACTCATGACCTCTGGATTAGTATGCGGTCTATTTTGGAAAATGACCCGTGTGCAGCTGAAAGAATGAGCTGTGGTTGGGTGGAACACTCTGTATATGTCCACCAGGTGCATTTGTTCCAAGCTCTGGTTCAATTCTGCTACTTCCTTGCTAATTTTTTGTCTGGTTGATCTATCTTTTAGAGATAAGGGGGTGTTAATATCTCCTGTTAAGATTGTGTTCTTAGACATTAAGTTTTTCATGTCCATTAAGATTTGTCTTACACAGTTGGGTGCTCCTGTATTTGGTGCATAGATATTTATGGGTGTTACCTCTTCCTCTTGAATTTTTTCCCTGACCAATATATAGTGGCCTTCTTTGTCTCGTTTGATCCTTCTTGGTTTGAAGTTGAGACTGTGTGAGAACAGAATTGTTACTCCTGCTTTTTGCTGAGGTGCTGGGGCATATAGTATTGTTTTCCATCCTTCGACTTTGAACCTATGAATGTCCTTTTGAGTCAAGTGTGTTTCTTGTATACAGCATATTTTTGGATTTTGTTTCCTAATCCATTGTGCCAATCTATTTCTCTTAATTGGTGAATTGAGTTCGTTTACATTGATGGTTATAATTGAAATGTGTTG
This sequence comes from Ctenomys sociabilis, assembly GCA_004027165.1. Classification (NCBI taxonomy): domain Eukaryota; kingdom Metazoa; phylum Chordata; class Mammalia; order Rodentia; family Ctenomyidae; genus Ctenomys; species Ctenomys sociabilis. The sequence continues at coordinate 3,065 of PVKA01025240.1, forward strand.
ACTTATGTTTGTCATGATATTTACCTGGTGTTGTTTACTCCTTTGTAGCCTGTGTTTAATTGTCTGTCCTGTTTAGTGGGTTCCTTCCATTCTCATTCATGGAATTCTGGTCATTGTGGTCTCTCTGTAGGACATCTTTCAGCAGCCTGTGTAGGGATGCTTTGTCATCATGAAATTATTTAGTTGTTCTTTGTCATTGAAGTATTTCACTTCTCCATCAAACTTGAAAGAAAGTTTTGCAGGGTATAATAGTCTGGGCTGGGATTTGTTTTCGTGTAGGACTTGAAGAACTCTGCTCCATGGTCTCCTTGCCTCGTGGTTTGTGTAGAGAAATTGGCTGTAATTCTGATGGGTTTTCCTTCAAATGTGATCTGCTTCTTTTCTCTAGCAGCTTTAGTGTATTATTTTTGTGTTGGATTTCTGGGATCTTGAGTATTATATGTCTTGTGTTTTTACTTGGGTTGAAGTTATTTGGTGTTCTGTATGCTTTGGTTTCCTGAATGTTGGATTGTTTCCTCGTATTTGGGAAGTTTTCTGTGATTACTTCTCCCTAAATTCTTTTTATATTTTTTATTTTACTTTTGTTTTATTGAAGTACAGATATTCATGAGACAGTTTTATGATACCTTGACAAGATGGATTTCATAAATTAATACATTGCAAACTGTTTTCATAATGTTTTGGTATCATAAAAGGTGTATACATGATATTATACTTACAGACATTATTATACCGTATCCCTAAATTCTTTTTACGTCATTTGTATTGACTTCTTCATTCTCATTGATACCAATTGTTCTCACATTGTTCATCCTGGTGTCATCTTGCAGGTGATCGATTGTTTTTTCTTCAATTCTCATTGTTTTTAAGAGATCCTTTCTCACCTTTTCACTAGCTGCACCAGCATCTTCAAGATCTGAAACTCTGTCTTCGCTTTCACTCAAACGTTTTTGTAGACTCGTGATTGATATTTTTAGTTCTTGTATATCTCTTTGACTCTGTTTCATGAGCTCTATTTGTTTTCTGTATTGCTCATTCAAGGAATCCATTGTATTTCTCATCTCCTCTATTTTTTTTATCCATGTCTTCTTTAGAAGTAGTTATCAATTCTTTTTCTGCAGAGTTTCTTCCTAGTTGGGTTTCCTCTGTATATTTCCGGACTTGTTTCTGTATTTCAGATGCTATGATTTCAAAGAATTCTTTTTTTTCAAAGAATTTTTTTTTGATTTCAGAAATTATTTCTGCTTTGAGTTCCTCATGACCTTTCTGCTGTTGTTTCTTTGCTTCAGATGCTGTTCATTCATACATTTAAGCTGGAATAGTGCTCTTTGCACTTGTTCTGGGTGAGCATTGGTTTTCCCTTCGATGTTTCTGGATTTGATTCTTTATTTCAGATATTATGTACTCAGATATTTCTTTTTCTTATTTGAGGAATTAATTCTCATCTGATTTCCTCTATATCTTTCTGCTGTTGTTCCTTTGCTTCTGTTTCTGTTAATTCATTCATTTCAGCTGAGCTAGTGTCCTCTGCACTTACGGTGGACTTGAGGCCTGAGATTGCATTTTTCTCCTTGTCCTTGTCATTTTGTATATCACTGACTTCTGACCTTTGGTGTAGAGCTTTGGTGCAGCTATAACTTTAGTGTGTAATGAGATTCTGGTGCCAGTCTATTAAGTTTGAGATTATTCAGTTATGCTTGTCCTGGATCTAGCTGTTGTGTTCAGTTCCTTTTTGTTTCAGCTCCTGTGGTTTGCCTCTGTTGGTTCCCTGGTCAGGCAAGCACAAACCGAACCGGGATGCAGAGCGAGGATTGAAAATTCCCACTATCTTGGTTGGCTTTGGGGTGAGGATCTGGAAAGTTGCCGTAGTCGGCCCTCCTGTCTCAGGCAGGTCACTCACTAGGTGGGTGGGCCTGGGATTTGGTGGGTCCGTTGGGCTCCCAAAAGGATAGTGGATGTTCTTATTCATCAGGTAGACTGTGCTGGGTGAGCCAACCTGTGCTGGGTCCAGAGCCACGGGCCTGAACTGCAGAAGGCTGGGAAATGTCCCTCTGGCACGGTGGGCCTGGAGCCCTCACTCACAGGCCGAGGTGCGCTGGGTCTTGGGCCGTGGGGTGGAACAAAAGATCGCTGGGAAATGTCTCTCTGGCATGGTGGTCCTGGAGCTCTCACTCACCAAACTTTGATGCCCAGGGAGTCAGGGAAATTCACACTTGCTCTGTGGGCTTTCGGACAGGGGATCTGGGCAGTTGCTGGTGAGTGGGCCCTGAGGTTTCAGGCTGGTCCCTGGCTTGGAGGGCTTGGGGTCGGGGATCCAAGTAGTGTGCAAGGGAAGAAGCCAAAGGCTCTCCCTCAGACTCACTATGCACTCACTGATCTGGGAAGCCTTGTGAGTTGTGAAAATTCCCACTCAGTGGGAGGGTTTGGGTGGGATCCAGGAGGCCACTGGAGTCAGCCCCAGCCTGCTGTCTCAGGCCAGTCACTGGCTGGGTGGGCATGGGGGGGGGTAGAGGAAGATCAGGAGCAGAACATCTTGCCAGAGTGACAAAAAGGGTTCACCTGCAAGGCAGCAGCAGGAGGAGGTTTGTAGCCAGACCCAAGCCACACCCACCTGGAGGAGTCTGAACTTTGTAGATCTGGACTTGTGCTAGGGTAATAACTAAGCTCTACACCAAAGGTCAAAAGTCAGTGGTATACAAAATGACAAAGAGAGGAAACAAAAATCAGTCTCAGGCCCCAAGTCCACCCAGTACAAATGCATAGAGAAAATTGGAAATCACCTGAAATCTCTGAAATAATAGTGTTGGAAGTAAAGAAACAACTGCAGAAAGATATAGAAGAGATCAGATCTGAAATAAAAAGAGTAGTGATAACTGTAATCAAAGAAGTACTAAGTGCTTTTAAAGAATACACTGATAAAAAAATAGAGCAGAATATAAAAATGATGGAACCCCTGAATAAGCAATATAGAAAAAAAATAGAATGTATGAATCAGATTTAAAGTGATATACAGGAAATTAAAACCTCAGTCACAAGCTGGAAAATCCCTTTGAATGAAAGTGAAAGTAGACTTTCTGACCTTAAAGACACCATTGCAGCTAGTGAAACAGCAGAGCTCTCTGAAAAAGAACTAGGATGCAGGAAAAAATAATTCAACACCTTATAGATGATGGAAAGTTGAACAATGTGAGACTAATAGGCATCAATGAGAAGGAAGGAGTCAATACAAATGATGTAAAAAGAATATGGGCAGAAGTAATAGCAGAAAACTTCCCAAATATGGGGAAACAATGTGACAATCAGTAACCAAAGCATATAGAACTCCAAATAACATCAACCCAATTAAAACCACTCCCAGACATATAATAAGATCCCAGAAATTCAACACAGGAACAGTATACTAAAAGCTGCTACAGAAGAGCAACCGATCACATTTAAAGGAAAACCCATCAGAATAATGGCAAATTTCTCTTCACAAACCATCAACTCAAGGAGAGCATGGAGAAAAGTACTTCAAGTCTTGCAAGAAAACAAAGTCCAACCCAGACTGATATACACTGCAAAACTCTCTTTCAGGTATAATGGAGAAGTAAAATACTTCCATGACAAAGAACAACTAAAGAATTTTATGATGACAAAGCCAAGCCTACACAAACTACTAAATGATGTTCTGGAGAGGGAGCAAAATGATCACAACCCCAAGAATGAGAATGGAAAGAACCTACCAAATAGGGCAAACAAACACAGGAGAATGAGAGGCATACAATAGTAATCTTTCAGTTATTCTTTTGTGTACAGCAGCAAAATATTTTCAACAGCACACTCTACAAATGGACTTCTCTTGCACCCTATGGGTCATGGATCCATATGGATCTACATGGTGGATTTCAGGGAAACAGCTGTAGCTCGGTCCCACAAGTGACACCTGGCCAGCAGCCTTACTCCAATGAGACCCCTTCAGTGATCACAACTCCTCTCCCTGATCACCAGACTTTCAGCCCATGACACCCCTGGACATCAGGAAGCAGCAAGATGATTTCATCACCCTTTTTCTATCACACAGAATCTGGTATGATTGCTAGGATTCAAAGTTGTCCAGGCACCCTCCCTCTTGGTTTTCTGGGCATCTGCCCTCAAATTCTCTCACCCTTGGATCCATGCAGACCCAAGCCCCAAACCACAGAACAGGTCCAACTGACTTAGACCTGGGCAAGGAAAACAGAAACTCTCATTTGTCAACATTAAAAGTCCCCCACAAACCAGGTAACCCTGTACAGATTAGCTCTCCCTCTGCTGTTTCAACCCTCAAACACCCTAACCCCAAAATCAATTAAAAGCCTTGTGCTTTGCCCTGTTCACTACTATCTTGGTCTGCTTCGCAGCCAGCCTACTTGCTGCTTCCAATATATCTTCTACTTGCCTTAGAAAAATAAAGAAAAAAAATTGAGGATACTAATTAATAAGGATAAATTCCAGTTGTCAGAACATAAACCAATCACAGGTATCCCTGGAGCTGAGGAACAGCTTTAATTTTTGCTAAAATCTGTGAACCTACCACTTTCTGATCCACCTTACACTTCTCTGAAATCTGGTATCCCTCTTCCTCTGTGTCGAAGATCTCACCCTCCTGCTGTTTGGGTTGCCACAGCTTTTTCTTCTTAAAGTAAACATCAGTGAGGTGCTTGGAGATTTTCATTTTGCTGATAACAATTTTTGTAGAGGTGGCAAGGGCAAATTTCTGGTGTGTTCCTCACAGAGGAACACAAGTCTAAGACGACCAGTCACAAGCAGCAAGCCACTGGGCAACTGCTTCAGGAAGACCACTGTCTTGCCTCTGTGACACCCAGTGAGGATGATCAATATGATGCCAGGAGTAGCCAGGCATGGTGGTGCAGGCCTGTAATCCCAGCAATTGTGAGGCTGAGGCAGAAGGATTGTTGTGAGTTCGAGACCAGCCTGAGCTACAAAGTGAGTTTAAGGCCAGCCTGAACTGCATAGTGAGACCCTGTCTCAAAAAGACAAAAAAAAAAAAAAAAAAAAAAAAAAAAAAAAAAAAAAAAAAAAAAAAAAAAAAAAAAAAAAAAAAAAAAAAAAAAAAAAAAGATAGTGCCTGGAGTGATGCTAGCTCGAAGTTTCCACAAATGCTTACAGAAGGGTTTCTTGCTGTGACTAAAGAGCTTTCAGGGCACACCTTCAGTAAGGTAGTATCTAGGCATTTTTTGAAGCTTAACCAATTGAGTACCACCATTCTTGTTCTCACCAACTGTTTTTGTCATCATAGCAAGAACTTTCATCTTCTTTTTCTTCTCAACCTTTTATTTAGCAGCTGTGTACTTTCTGAAAGCCTTTCTGTAATACATAGCAGATCGGGACTATCTATCAGTTGCTCTAACTAGGACAGGATTTCGGCAGCAGTGGGGCTGCCACTTATTGGACTTTTTGCCCTCACCTTACTCTTTTTACCATGCCATGGCAGCATCCTTCTTGGCTTCAGGTTTTTTTCTCTTTAGTGTGTGACTTCTCAGTGTTTTTTCACCTGCCATGCTGCTTTCAGTTTTGTCACCTGGTGCTCTTGTTTACATTTGAGGCAAGGATGGAGAGAACACTGTTCCTTTTTTTTTTTTTTTTTAATAATTTAATTTAATTATTTTAAATTTTATTTTATTGAGAAACAAATATCAATGAGACAGTGTCAAAAGTGATTAATAGGACAGTTTCAATAATTAATACATTGTACATTGTTATCTTCTTAGTGGTTATCCATAATACAAGAAGCAGACAATATATCTGTTCAAATACTGTTAGTACAAATATTTCTACTCACTGAATTAAGTGAAAGTAGCTGCATATCTATCCTAACTATTCTGTATATACAAATACAAAATGGTCCTCCCTTTGTATCCCCTTTTTTTGTTTAGTCCTGTCAGAGATGGGTTGTCTCTAAATACTATAGGTGCGTGAATTCAGCAAAACAATCCAACACAGTCCAGCAGGCCACAATAGTAGTGGGTTATCCTCAGAAGTTGTAGAATTGAGCCCTTCACAGCTCAGCGTATTAATATGGCTTTACTGATATACCTCATTTTTGTACTTTTCTGCTGTATGGTTAAGACCAAAATAAAGTGAGACCTATATAACAAGAAATGTAACTTTTGTATCCGATAAGATCAGTCATGTACCCTCAGTATTTATCCTGTAACCCTGTACCATACTTTGTAGGTCCTTTGCCAGTGTCAGCCTTGTGGATGACTCACTGCCCTTGCTTGACCACTTTGCTCTCTGTAAAACCCTGGGAGAAAGTTTTCTCCCCATGTGACTCTCCTTAGGCACACTGTACATCATCAATCCCATTCTTCTGTGACTCCATAATCTTCTTGATCAGAAAATTTGGGGCACAACTGAGTTACATGATGTTACAGTACAGGTTCTCCTATGTCCTGAATCTTCACTGACCTTGAAAGGCTAGGGCCAAAATGTTGGCTGATCTTGCAGTACTTCCCTTTCTCTAATTTTTGATCTGAAAACTTACATTGTTAACCATCCAGAAGAAAAGCTTATTATTACCCTGCAACTTATGCAGTTCAGTTTACCCTGACTGTCTGTCCAAGTACCAGTCGTTTTAGGCATAACATGGAACAGCTATTTTCCATCAGGTATTGATATGTTATTAAGTCCCTACAGAATATGAAGAAAAAATAGTTAAAAATAGGAATAGACACATATATTTTTGTCTTTTTCTATTGTTTTGGTGCAGGGTCTCACTATGCATGCAGCCCACATTCATAGCGATCTTCCTGCTTTTTGCCTCCCATGTGCTGGGATTACAGGCGCGCGCCACCGCGCCCGGATTGCATCGCCGGCTCAGCGCACCCGAAGGCGGGGCCGGCGCGGCTGGGGGAACCAAGGATGGAACACTGGTTCCTGCGCTTACCCATAAGCAAGCGCTTAGTCCGCTGAGCTATACTGCCGGCCCGACACATATATTTTTACACAGGCATTTAGAAATTGAACCATATACAACCTTGTAGCAGGACAGTCCTGTGACTTTTTTCTTGTGTCTTTTTTTCATTTATTACATTTAATTAAAAAAAAGAAAAAAGAAAAACTTTTACTTGAGAGACAGTATGGTAATAATTGTTATGTCATGACAGGAAGTACATATTTAGAAGACCAAAATGACAGGCATTCCAAGTGTAACCCTTCTATTACACATTGCTATCTTCACTGCAGTTCCTTGGTTCACAGGTATCAGCATGTATAAGTTAGTCAGGGTGAGAATCCCACCAAGTAACTGCTACTTTCAGCGACCTGATAATAGTTCTCAGGATCATTGCCTTATCCATCTTGTACATATAAATGTATGGCTTTGCCCTTGTCATGTTTCCCAGCTTTTTTCCTTGCCCTCTCCTCGTCCAATCCTCAAGTTTTCCCTTTCCTTTTAATTGTGTTATACCTTTCTATTTGTATTTCTTCTTTTGAGTTCTTATGCTAGGGAGACTATATAGTATTTACGCATGTGGGTCTGGTTTATTTCTCTTATAAGCATATCTTCAAGTGATATCCACTTAAATATGAAGGCTTCAAGTATATCATTCTTTACAGGTGAGTAATACTCCATTGTATAAAAATACCATATCTTTTTCAACCATTCCTCATATGATGGGCATCTTGGTTGTTTCCAAGATTTGGCTATCACAAATTGTGCTGCCATAAACATAGGTATACATATATCCCTATGATATGATGTTTTCAGTTCCTCTGGGAAAATTCCCCCCAGTAGGGGTATAGTTGGCTTGAATGGGATTTCCAGTCCTAGTTTTTTAAGGAGTCTCCATACTGATTTCCATAATGGTTGCACCAGTCTACATTTCTACCAGCAGTGAAGAGTTCCCTTTTCCCCACAACCTTTCCAACATTTGTTGTTGGTTGATTTTTTTTTTAAATAGCCATTCTTTTTGGGGTGAGATGGTATCTCAGTGTTGTTTTAATATGCATTTCATGAATGACTAGTGATGTGGAGCATTTTTTCATTTATTTATTTGCTTCTTTAATTTTGTTTTCTGAAAAGTGTGTGTTCATCTCAGATGCCCATTTCTGGATTGGGCCTTTAAATTTAGGGTCCTTAATGTTTTTTAGTTCTTTATTAATTGTAAAGAGCAGACCTTTGTCTGAGTGCTTATTAGATCAGATTTTTTCAAAATTTGTGGATTGTCTTTTCACTTTATTGCTAATTTCTTTCTTTCTTTCTTTTTTTTTTTCAGAACCAGGGATTGAACTCAGGCCCTTGTGCTTGCCATGTTAATTTCTTTTGGCATGCAAAAACTTCTCAATAAGAGGCGGTCCCAGTAGTTAATTCTCTCAAGTATTACCTGTGCAATTTGATTTTTGTTTGTGAACTCTTTGCCTACCCCTATGTCTTCAAGAGTTTCTCCTACTTTCTCTTCCAGGAGATTGAGTGTTTCATTTTTAATGTTTAGACCTTTCATGCATTTTGACATTAGCTTACTGCATGGTGATAGAACTGGCTCAATTTTTAGTTTTTGGCATGTAGACAGCCTGTTGTTCCAGTACCATTTGTTAAAGAGGCTATGTTTCTTCCAGTAAGCATGTTTACCCACTTTGTCAAAGATCAGGTGGCTGAGTGTGTTTGTAGAGGTCTCTGCATCTTCTAGTCTATTCCATTGATCTTCAGGTCTATTTTGTTGCCAATATCATGCTAATTTTATCACTGTAGCTTTGTAGTATAATTTCAAGTTAGGAATTGTAATGCCTCCTGACTTGTGTTTGTTGGCCAGGATTGTCTTTGGTATTCTAGCTCTTTTCTGGTTCCAAATAAATTTTAGGAATGATTTCTCTAGCTCTGAGAGGTATGTTGTTTGTAGTTTGATAGGGTTTGCATTAAATCTGCACAACAATTTTGGGAGTATGACCATCTTCACGATGTTGGTTCTTCCTATGCAGAAGCAGGGAATATCTTTTCATTTTCTGAAATCCTCTATGATCGCTTTTTCCAGAGTACTGTAATTTTCCATGAAAAGATCTTTGACCTCTTTAGATAGATGAATTTCAAGGTATTTCATTTTCTGTGGTGCTATTGTGAAAGGTATTGTTTCTCTAATTTCCCCATCAGTGTGTTTGTTATTTGTGTAGAGGAAAGCTCTTGACTTTTGGGTATTTACTTTGTATCCTGCTCTGCTACTGAATTTGTGTATCAGTTCTAGTAGCTTCTTGGTGTAGTTTTTTGAGTCTTCCAAGTAAAGTATCATGTCATCTGCAAATAATGATAATTTAACTTCTTTACCTGTTCTTATTACTTTTATTTCTCCCTCTTGTCTAATGGCTCTAGCTAATGATTCCAGAATTATATTGAATAGGAGGGGTGATAGAGGACATCCTTGTCTTGTACTAGATCTAAGAGTAAAAGATGTCAGTTTTTCCCCATTTAAGATTATATGAGCTTTTGGGTTATCATAGATGGCTTTTATCAAATTGAAGTAGAGGCCTTCTATTCCAATTTTCTGTAGGATTTTGAACATGAATGAGTGTTAGACTTTGTCAAAAGCCTTTTCTGCATCAATTGAGAGGATCATGTGGTTTTTGTATATTGCTGTATTGATATAGTGTATTATGTTTATAGATTTTTGAATATTGATGCATCCTTGCATCCCTGGGATGACTCGTACCTAGTCATGGTGTATGATCTTCTTGATTATTTGCTATATTCTATTTTCTAGGATTTTATTGAGGATTTTTGCATCTATGTTCATGAGTGAGACTGTCCTGTAGTTGTCTTTTTTAGTTGTGTCTTTCCCTGGTTTTGTTATTGGTATAATATTTACCTCCAGGAATGACTTTGGGAGAACTTTTTCCTTTTCATTATCATTGAAGAGTTTGAGGAGTGTAGAGATTATACCTTCTGTGAACTTCTTGTAGAATTCAGCTGTGAATCCATCAGGACTTGGAATTTTTCTTGGTTGGCAGGCTTTTTGTTACATTTTGTATCTTGTTGGCTGTTACTGGGATATTGAGAGTTGATATATCTTCTTGATTCAGTTTTGGTAATTTGTTCCTCTCTAGGAATCCGTCTATTTCTTCTGTGTGCGCAAAGATTCTCAAAGTAGCTATTGATAATCTTCTAAATTTCTACTGGGTCTGTGGTGATTTTACCCTTTTAACTCCTTATTACTTGTATTTGAATTTTTTCTTTCCTCTTTTTGATGCGGTTAGCTAGGGGCTTATCAATTTTATTTAATCTTTCTAAGAACCAGCTTTTTGAATCATTAATTCATTGAACTGTTTTCTTTGTCTCAATTGAATTAATTTCTGCTTTAATCTTTATGATTTCTTCCTGTCTTTGGGCTCTGGGTTTGGTTTGCTCTTCCTTTTCTAGATGCTGGAGGTGCACCATTAGGGTGTTTGTTTGTTTCTGTTCTGTTTTCCTAATGTGTGAGTTCACAGTTATGAATTCCTCTCTGAGAACTGCTTTCATTGCATTGCATAAATTCTGATAAGTTGTGGTTGAATTTTCATTGAACTGTAGATATTGTTGAATTTCTTGTTTAATTTAATCTGTGACCCATTGATTGCTTGGTAGGGTGTTGTTTAATTCGCATGAATGTAGTCAGTTTTTCAGGTTTATTTTGTTGTTTATTTCTAGTTTCATCACAATGTGGTCAGATAATATGCATGGGATAATTTCTGTTTTATTGCATATACTTAAACATGATTTTTGGGCTAGTATGTGGTCTAATTTAGAAAATGACCCATATGCAGCTGAAAAAAATGTGCATTGAGCTGTGGTTGGGTGGAACACTCTGTATATGTCCACCAGGTCCATTTGTTCCAAGCTCTGGTTCAATTCTGCTACTTTGATAATTTTTTGTCTGCTTGACCTATCTTTTAGGAATAAGGGGGTATTTAGGTCTCCTGTTAACATTGTGCTATTGGATACTAGATTTTTTTTTTTTTTTTCAGAACCAGGGATCGAACCCAGGCCCTTGTGCTTACTGAGAAAGCACTTATTGCACTGAGCCACCTCCCCGGCCCCTTGGTGCATATACATTTATGAGTGTTACCTCTTCCTGTTGAAAATTTCCCCTAACTGGTATATAGTGGCATTATTTAATCATTCTTGGTTTGAAGTTGAGACTGTCTGAAAACAGGAATTGTACTCCTGCTTTTTTCTGATGTGCTGTGGCATGTAGTATTATTTTCTATCCTTTGATTTTTAGCCTATGAGTTTCTTTATAGTTAAGTGTGTTTCTTGTATACAGCATATTGTTGGATTTTGTTTCCTAATCCAGTGTGCCAATCTATTTCTCTTAGTTGGTGATTTGAGTCCATTTACATTGATGGTTATAATTGAGATGTATTGACTTACGATTGTCATGTTATTTACCTGCTGTTACTTACTCCCTTTTGCCCTATTTAGTGGGTTCCTTCTTTTTTCATTCGTGGAGTTCTGATCATTTTGGTCCCTCTCTAGAACATCTTTCAGTAGCCTGTACTGTTATCTTTGTCATCATGAAATTATTTAGTTGTTCTTTGACATGGAAGAATTTCATTTCTCCATCAAACTTGGAGAGTTTGGCAGGGTATAGTAGTCTGGGGTGGAATTTGTTTTCATAGAGGAGTTGAAGTACTCTGATCCATGCTCTTCTTGCCTTCATGATTTGTGAAGTGAAGTCAGCTGTAATTCTGATGGGTTTTCCTTTGCATGTGATCTGTTTCCTTTCTCTAGCGGCTTTCAGTATATTATTCTTGTGCTGGAAAATCTGGGACCTTAACTATTATATGTTATGGTGTGTTTTTAATTGGTTTGAATTTATTTTGTGTTCTGTATGCTTCAGTTATATGAATGTCAGATTGTTTCCCCATATTTGGGAGGTTTTCTGCTATTACTTTTGCCCATACTCTTTTTGTATCATTTGTATTGACTCCATCCTTCTCATTGATGCCTATTAGTCTCACATTGTTCATCTTTGCATCATCTTGCAGGTGATGAATTATTTTTTCCTGCATCCTAGTTGTTTTTAAGAGATCATTTATTACCTTTTCACTAGCTGCACCAGCATCTTCAAGATCTGAAATTCTGTCTTCACTTTCACGCAAAATGTTTTCCAATCTTGTGATTGAGATTTTATGTTTCTCTATGTGTCTTTGACTCTGCTTCATGCAGTCTATTTCCTTCCCCTATTGCTCATTCATGGAATCCGTCATTTTTCTAATCTCCTCTTTTTTTTAATCAATGTCTTCTTTAAAAGCATTTATTAATTGTTTTACTGCAGAGTTTTTTTTCAGATTGGGTTTCCTCTATATCTTTCTGTATTTGATTCTTTACTTCAGATGCTATGAATTTAGAGATTTCTTTTATTTCAGAAATTATTTCTGCACTGAGTTCCTCTACATCTTTTTGCTGTTGTTTCTTTACTTCTGATGCTATTGATTCATACATTTCGCTGAGCTGGTGTCCTCTGCACTTGTTGTGGGTGGGCTCGAGGCCTGAGATTGCATTTTGCTCCTTTTTATTTTTATTTTTTATTTTTGTTTTATTGAAGTACAAATATCAATGAGACAATTTTAAGATATCTTGACAGGATGGATTTGATAAATTAATACATTGCAAACTGTTTTCATAATGTTTTGGTATCATAGAAGTTGCATACATGATATTATACTTACAGACATTATTATACCATATGTCTCTTATCAGTAAATAAAGTGTAGCTCTTTGCGTATCTTATTTTTTATACCTGAATTACATCAAAGATTCAATAATTAATACTTTTTACCTTGTTATTTTCCTACTGGTTGTCCATAGTACTAGAAGCCGACATGATATCCTGTCCAACCACCATTAGTGCAAATCTTGCCTCTCATAGAATTATGTAGAAGCACAGCATTATCTATCCCAACTGTACTGTCTATACACACACATCATGATTCTTCCTTTCTATACCCCTTTCTTTGTCTACACCTGTCAGAGATGGGCACTCCATTGTCATTCAACTAACTTAGGTGCTTGAACTCGACAACACAATCCAACACAGTCCAGCATTCCACAACAATAGTGAGTTATCTGAAGAAATTGTCGACCATATCCATTTATAGCTCAGCTTAATATTACCCCACAATGTATACTTCATTTTTATACTTTTCTGCTGCATGGTTAAGACCCAGATGGAGCAAGACTTATATACCACCTCATGTACTTTGTATTTCTTATGTGGTCAATGAAGTCCCCTCGGGGTTTATCTTGTAGTCCCGTACATTATTCTGTAGATCCTTTGTCTGTGTCATCCATGTGGATGAGTCATGGCCAATGCTTGACCAGTTTGCTCTCTGTGAGAACTTGAGAGAAAGTTTTCTCTCCATGTGACTCTCCCCAGGCATACTATAGAACTTCAATCTCTTTCCTCTGTGGCTCCATAATCTCCTTGTTCAGAAAATTTGGAGCTCAACTGAGTTTCATGATGTTGCAGTACAGGTTCTCCTATGTCCTCAGTCTTCACTGACCTTGAAAGGCTAGGGCCAAAATGTTGGCTGGCCTTGTGGCTCTTCTATTTCTCCAATTTTGATCTGTGAACTTAGGTTGTTAACCATCCAGAAGAAAAGGTGTTTAGTATCCTGCAGCATATGCTATTCACTTTGCCTTATCTGACTCACTTGTTTTTAGTTGTTGTACGTTTTCATTTGTATTTCTGCTTTTCGCTTCTTATACTAGGGAGACTATATGATATTTACACATGTGTGTCTGGTTTATTTCACTTATGAGTATATGTTCAAGTGGCATCCACTTCAGTATAAATGCTTCAAACTTATCATTCTTAATAGCTGAGTAATACTCCATTATGTAGAAACACCACATTTTGTTGTCTTTATCATTTTGTATAGTACTTATCTCTGACCTTTGGTGTAGAATTTTGGTGTAATTATAACCTTAGCACCTACTGAAATTTGGGTGCAGCTCTATTAAGTTTGAGTTTATCCAGTTATGCCTCGCTTGGGTCTAGCTGTTGTTTTTGGCTCCTTCCCGCTTCAGCCCTTGGAAGCGAACCTGTGGTGCCCCTCTGTTGTTCTCCTGGTGCAGGGGGTGCAGGGGAGTGCGGAAGCTCTCCTACACACTAGCCAGGCCTGAGCTTGGGCTGGATCTGGGGGCCTCGATGTGTCATGGAAGTTCTCACTCAGTGGGTGGGCTTGGGGGTGGGGGCTCTGGAGGGGTCCCAAGGGTGCGGTAGAGGGTCTCACAAGGCATGTAGGGTAGGCTGTGCTGGCTCTGGAGGGTGGGGGAGGTCCCTTGAACGAGGAGTGGGGGAGGAAGGTCTGTCTTGCGCTGGGCCTGTTCTTTTTCCGGCAGGCGCAGGAGAGAGCATCTGTCCCACACACTCAGAACACTGTTCCTTAAATGTCCTATTCATGCATAGTAATATTATGATCTTGTCAGGCATCATAGAAACAGCCTTTTCTTAGGGAACATTTCATAAAAATGTGCCTATTTGTTATAGAGAATTCCTCTTTTGTTGTCCATAGTAATGATATCTTGGTGGTTTAATGTATGTAGGCACAGTGCTGGATGTGGTATCTCATTTACTATTCACAAATCTTCATCAATCAACAGATGATTTAAGTAGGCCTTTTTGTTCATAGAAGTTAAATAATGTGTATGAGGTTAAACTGGTAGTATGTGACAAATTCATCCTATTACCTCACACTACCTTTTGAGAAAATGGTAACTACATTCTAAGTGTGGCCATCAGGCACAACTAAAGGAAGAAAGTCTGGAGTCCAAACATTTACATAAATGTGATGAGATATATCTAAACTTAAGCCATGCATTGAGGGGTGTGATTTGCTCTGCTATAGAGAAACGATTCCCAGACAGTCTAGGTCATGTTTCTAATCAATATGCTCAGCAAATGAAAGATATTCCATTTTCTGAAAAAGATCCCAGATATTTTAGCTGCAAATAGTTGGTCACTTCCTAGCCAGAAAGAGGAGAGTAATTCTTTAATGTCTGTGTGGCATAGGTTTCCTGAGCTTCCTTTTGCATCTTCTAAGTCCTTTAAATCCCAGCCAAAAAAAAGTTTGCTGGGGGATGTGGTGCAAATGCACAATATATGTCCCTCAGACCTCACATCCACCCCTTCTCCAATTCCTTATGATGCAGGACTTGTTTCAGAGTTTATGTCTTCAGGTTATAAATGGAGATAACAGAAACATTGATTGCAATTTTGTGTTAAGGAATTAGAATAAAAATATTTTAGAGATGTGATCATGTGATTATGGCTGCAGTATTAGAGGGAATGCTGTTTCTTTTTTTAAAACATATTTTTAGGAAAGGGTCTACAGGGTATTCAGGGCCTCACTATTAGATCAGATTCATAGTGATCTGCATGTTTACAGCCTCCCAAGAGCTGGGTTTACAGGCTCATGCCACCATGCCATTCTCAATTGCCATCTCAGCATGCCCTGGGCAGGGGAATTCTGTTTCAGAGTCGCATGATAAAATATTTATGGATAAACTGATGTGGTGCCTGAGATTTAGTTCAAAACAACACGGAGATGGGCAGATCAGCCACAGGTTGATGGTCATTGGCCTTGGTGTTGGCTGTTTGGGAAGTTTACTGTACTGGTTTGTGTATACAAAGGTAAAAAGTATTTATTTATTTTGTGGTACCGAGGATTGAACTCAGGATCTGGCGCTTGCCAGGCAAGTGTTTATTCTACTGTAGTATCTTCCTGGCTCTGGGAAAATCTTTCAAAAACTAATAAAATGCAGCTAACAAGGTTGAATCACTTGTTTTGGTATATATTTACCTTATGATAATCCTTACCTTCAAACTTACTATTTGGGTCAAAGTACCAGTGCTCAAATTACAATATGTTCTAAGAAGCCTGTTTATAATCCATAGACATTGATGCTCATTGGTCAGTATTACATCAGGGCAACATTCTAAGAAATTTTGGTGTGATTTCTCCCTGGAGTCCCCCTAAGTGAACACCATTTTTGTTGTTTTCTGAGAGTTTTTATTAACAATGGTTAACATTGTTATTGCTGCTGTTCAATGGTACTACTTTTTTTTTTTGAACATAGCAATAGTTGGGAGTATTTTAGTTAATTTTTTTGCTGGTATAACAATACCAGAGGGTGGATAATTTGTAAACAACAGATGTTTATTTGGTTCAAGACTTTGGAGACTGGGATGTCTGTCTAAAAGCCTGGTGCTGGCATCAATGAGGACCTATCTATTGTATCATCCTATGTTTAAAGTTGGAAGAGTGGAGAGGATGAGAGAGAGAGAGAGAGAAATATGGAGAGAGAGATAGCCCAAGAGATGGACAAACACTGACTGACTGATTCATTGAGGATTGAACTGAAGGTCTTTGCAACGAGTTATGTCTCTACAGCCTTAAAAAATGTAAGACAGCATGTTGCTAAATTTTTCAGACTTGATCCTTCTCCCTTGCTTCTGAGAGTACTGGAATTATAGGAATGTACCACCACACCTGGCCTAAACTCTCTTTTATAACAAATTCACTTTCTGAGTAATTAACCCAGGCCTGAGATAATGATCTAAGCTATTCCGGAGAGCAGGTTTTACATGAATGACCTAGAAAATTCTTATTAGGTCTCACCTCCTGACACTGTTGAATTAGAATTAAGTTTCTAACACATGAATTTTTGGAATCCATAGAAACCATTATGGGGGGTTTAATGAAGTGTGCATACTGTGGAGGTAGAGATCTGCTGAAGTCATCTTTGGTTCGGAAGTATTTCAGAGGCACTGCTCTAATGAGTGAATCTAATCATAATGTCTTTATCCTCATTAAAAAAGCTGGCAAACCGTAGCCCATACCCTTTGGGAAAATAATATCCAGCACTAAATATAAAGTTGCAGTAGGCATAGTGAGAGGAAAGGAGAAACAGTCGGGCTGCTTAGTATGGTGACAAGGAAGGAGACAGAAACAAGTGGCACATGTTATCACCTGGTGGGGAGAAATCACACATGACCAGAAGAGCGGAGCACATCAGCAACACAAACGGGTGAATTTCTGATATTTGTTACAACAGGATCATGATGCTGTACAAAGAACGCCAGGTCCAAAATGTCCTGGGCGGTGTGATTCAGTTCATTTGGAAGAGTCACAAAAGGCAAATATAGAGACAAAGAGTAGCTTAATAGTTTTTTGGGGTAAGGAGTGAGAACGAGAAGTAACACATTTATGACAGGGCCATACCTGCATGACTGTCCCATCAGGCAGCGGGTACCACCCATTAGGACTGTCCCATGCTACTTGACAGTCATGCAGGTACCATAATAGTGCAGGCTGGAAGGAACACTTTAACTCTAAGGGGGTTTTAAAGATCTTTCTAAAGTAACAGATATGTTCCCAAACTAGATTGTAGCAATGGTTTCACAACTCAGAAAATTCACTAAAAATCATTGTCTCTTATAGTTAAAACAAGTGAATTTTTATGACATTTGAGTTATGCTTTGACAAAGATTTTTGGTAAGTCAAAGCAGCTCTAAATACTTACCTTTTAACTTTTGTTCAGCTATTGTTGAGCATGTGAGAGGTCAGTTATCAAAGCTTATGGAATGACATGGTTCCAGGGATAGTTTGCTTGTCACAACTTGCCAGTTTCAAGTGCCTACTCTTTAATTGGCTTGGAACCCTGCAATCAAAAAACTGTGTTAAAAGTTGGTAGTGCTTGGTAGACATCCTTTAAAAAGGCCCGAGAGGCTTGTTCTTGTGACCAGAAGTACTCCCTTCAGCTTGCAGCCAATCCATCACTTGGGTTTGAGTCTCAGCGTCCATACCCCCTCTGTGGCTATCCTTCCTCAGTTGCACCAGTATTCTCTTTCTCAGCAGCATCTTATAAAAACTGTCTTCCCTTACCACCACTTCTCCGATAGAGTCTTCCCTGCTCCTTGCCTACTCAACTAATCTTGAGTTGTCCTTATTTATGCCACATTTTCCTGGCTTCCCATCTTTGCTTAACCTATTGTGGTCCAGATTTAGCCACCTGACCAAGATAGCATGTGATAAACACACGATCTTCTTTGCTTGCTAAACCCAAAGGACATAACTCTGTTTCCATCCTGTGTGGCTTCCTTATAAGTTTTCTAACTGTTGCCCACTCTTTCTTTGCAAACTCTCTGGCTTCTCTTGGAGAGGGCACTTATTGCACTCATGGAGGGCTCACCCTCATGACTGAACAGTTCCCAAAATGCCCCACTCTTAATGCCAGTCTCTTCTCTTAGCTTCTGCAATACTACTCTTTTGGTTTGCCACATATGTGAGGGTATTTCTTTGGTATCATCTAATGTTCTCTTTTCCTATGGTATTGTCTATCATTTTCTTTGGTTCACTTCTCACCTCTGTAAGCTCTCTCCAAATCATCTCAGCCCCTTCTATGGGTTCATTTACCATCTTATGTTCCTGCCCATTCATCTACTCTCTGCTGGTCAGTAGCCTCAGCTCAGATCTGCCACTTGAGTTTGAAACTTGTATTATCCAACTGCTGTTGTACTCTTTGTGGACATCTCACAGCCAACTTAAAGGGAACATATTCAAAATAGAACTATACACAGTTTCTTGAAAAATTCTTCCATAACCTCTTTTTTTGTCACCTCTTTTTTTTTTTTTTTGGCTCACTAGACTCAGTTTTATTTATTTACTTTGTATTTCATTTTATGAGGGTCACGTCTCACCTTTTAATTCTCAAAGTATGTGGTTTCCTTTTTACATATATACACAAGCACTTTTAAACAAACACCAAAATCTCAGGAGAATAAATTTAGCAACCAAAAACATGGAAGAAAAGGTCAGTCACCTGACTCAAACATCTCTGTCCTCAGCTGGACATAGTATCCAAAATATCTTATGTACATGGTCCACAGGTTGTCCTCTGAGAGTCTTAAAGAAATCAACAGCCATACTTGTCACTATGGGTTCTGCCATCTCCACTTTGACTTTCAGGTGGAACCCATACACAGTAGTCTGGGTCATCTTCAGGATATTTTGAAGAAAGTGTAGGCAGAAATT
Organism: Ctenomys sociabilis; assembly: GCA_004027165.1. NCBI lineage: Eukaryota > Metazoa > Chordata > Mammalia > Rodentia > Ctenomyidae > Ctenomys > Ctenomys sociabilis. The sequence goes on from PVKA01025240.1 coordinate 22,115, forward strand.
TGCTTGGACCAGGAGCTTTCTTTTTCTTCAGTGTCACCTCTTTTTTAGGGATTTAGGACCAGAACCCCTCAAGTTCTCAAGTCCATCATTCTGTTTTTCATTCTCCATCAGCCAAGTAGTTCTCTGATTTATCTGGTCTGCTATCTTTTACTCTGTTCAGGCTGCTATCACAAGACACTGTACACTGGGCATCTTACAGACAATAGAAAATTGTTTCTACCAGCTTGGAAGCCTGGGAAGTTCAGAGTCATAGTGCTAGAAGCTTTGGTGTCTTGAGAGGGCCCTACCTAGATCACAGAGCAGTGCTTTTCTGCTTCATCCTCACATGGTAGAAGAGTCAAAGAACCTCTCTGGCTTCTCTTGGAAAGGGCACTAATCACACTCCTGGAGGGCTCACCCTCATGACTGATCAGTTCCCAAAATGCCCCGTTCCTAACGCCATTCATTGTCTTGGGGATTAGGATTTCAGCATATGAACTTTGAGAAGACACAGATATTAAGCTCTTCTTCATCCTCTCTACTACTGTATTAGGTCAGACATTCATCATTGTTCTTTGCTCATTCTGTAACAGAAAATTCACCCTTCCCCCAGCCAGTATACTTCAGTTTTTAGTTCCCCAGGTAATAGTTCCTGATCTAGTTTCAGTTGCTCCTGATCTCCAAGAAGTGGCTGATAACTGATGCATAGATGGTCACTGTAGTGCACATTGTGACTTTGGATAAACCTAATTGACAAACCATTGTGACTTTGGACTTCTTGTTTGCTTGTCTTATATAGGCCCTAGACCTCTAGAGACTGGGGCTTGATTTTCTGGGAATGACTCCAATTGGTGCTTATGGATATAAATAAATGTGCCTCCAAATTATAGGTGTTTGGCCAGGGAGATGACTCAGTAGAATAAGTGCTTCTGTGGAAAGCTCGAGGACTTGAGTTCAATCCCTAGTTCCAAAAGAAAAAAAATCCAATCATAGGTGTTACTTTGGTGTTTCTGCTTGCCATTGCATCTAGTGTGTTGGTCAGAAAGACTGACTGTGCCGACCTCTTTATCATTGGTCATGCCCTTCTTTTTGTTTTGTGGAACTGGGGATTGAACTCAGGCCCTTGCATTTGGTCGGGAAGCACTTATTCTATGAGCCTCTCCCTGGCCCCAGTCATGACCCTTTGGAATGGTGCAAGGATCTCTCTAGGTCCTGATGGGAAGGTGTTCTCTTGAGATTTCTTGAGTCTCCTTGGAGATCTTGAAGAGGATTCTGGCTCCTAGCTCAAGTGGGTCACACTGGACCATAAAGGAAGGAGGATACAATCTGTCTGTCTGCCTGCCTGCCTGATTCTGGTAAGACTCCTGGGGGAATTCCAGTTAGTCAGTCAGTCAGTCCTGCTCAGTTTGAGAAGAACTTGATCAACTTTTGTTAGTTAAGGCCACCCTCAAGGGAAAGGGGCTGTAATATTTAACTTTGAGAGCCTGCTGAATGAATTGTGAGTGGCCTGGACAGTGTAAGCAATAGACTGCTCCATCTGTGCACCAAGATTTCAGAGTGCTGGTCACAGTGGCTGATTGGGCCCTCATCTGTGGTTCCTGTGATCACATAGAGCATAATAGATGCCTTGCACCTTCCTTAAGTAAATCACACCTAAGTCCCCAAGAGGGGTGTGGCCAGGTGGGCATCTGAATGGTCTCTCTCTGAAGGTCACCCATCCTTTGTTATTGCACCATCATTTAAGGTTACACAATGTACACTACAGGGAGACAGACTAGGAATTAATTAGTTAAAATCTACGGTTCCTGACTGTAAGGAAAAGAGACTTTTATGAAGTTAAAAATGAAACCAAAGCTCTCCCTGCATTTCAAAGGAAAAAAATAAGGAAAGAAGAGGCCCACTCTTCCTGAAAATTCTACCTGCGCATCCTCAGCAGCCACAGCAGTTCCTCCCCGCCTTCCCACTTTCCTACTTCTGGCCAATTGAGCCAGTTCCAGTTTTGCCTGCATTTGGCCATAGCGGTCCCCTTTAGATACTCCTGTATTTTTTAGGTAGCATCATCTGATACCTATCCAAGATGATTCAGAAATTTCCTCTATGATCCACATTTTGACTGAGGAAAAATTGGACTGTTAGCCCTGAAAAATGAATTGTATCCTGTTTAGTCTGAAGAGGTAGGACAGATTGACCTCTCTCAAATTGGGCCCTTGAGAGCCCACAGTCACTGCAAACCTGTGACTTTCCTGTTACTACAGTGGAATAGCCGGGTGTGGTGGTGCACGCCTGTAATCCCAGCACTTGGGAGGCTGAGACAGGAGGATTGTTATGAGTTCGAGACCAGCCTGAGCTACAAAGTGAGCTTAAGGCCAGCCTGAACTGCATAGTGAGACCCTGTCTCAAAAAGACAAAAAAAATAAATACAGCAGAATAGAACTCTCTGTCTTCAAAAGTTCCCTGTGTCAAAAAAGTTACTATCACTGGCCGCTGAGACTATTGCCTCTTGTCTCTCCTGCCAGGCACAAACTTACAGGCTTCGAGGACATCACCTTCCCATCAAGCCAGTCAGTCTTCCTCTCATTTAACCCTGCACTTTCAACTTTTACTGCTCCCTAAGAGGAAAGTGACACTTGTATCAATGTGAGACAGATAATTGTAATCCTGAAGTTCTGAAAACTCCCCTCCCAGAGGTATGAGCTACATACATACCTTTGTGCCTGCCTAACAACCATGCCACGTCACCCCAACCCCTCATAGTTGTGAGATGTCATGGGAAGCATAAGCAGGCATCTAGCCACACATTAGTCTGATACACTGTTAATTACTGTGGGCAAGATCTCCAGGCTGTCAGCAAAGCAGCCATTACTTTTACACTTTGTGGTTTCTGATCCATACATCCTTTATGGATTGTTCTAGATTTTAAAGATGCCTTACTCTGCTCCCATTCATTCCTTTAACTGGGCAAATCCTGAGATGAAAGTCCAGTTTACTTGGACTCAATTGCCATAAGCTTAAAAACTTTCACCTTAGTTCTGCACCTGAGTCCTGCATGACAAGAAAGCTATTTTACTCCTAAAAACAAACACACAGGGCCTTCTGAGAGCCTCTAAAATTCAGTCCAAACCAGAAAGTGTTATCTTGTTCTGCCTGATAGCCACAAGCTGCTCAGCAGAGTTGGTGCTACAACCTTCTGCTCTACTGTCAAAATTCCTTCTGATTCTGTTTAGTACTGAAGAACACCACCATATTTAATTTAATTTAATTTTATTCTTATTCTTATTTTTGTTTTTTGTGCCAAGGACTGAACCCATGGCTTCCACCTTGCTAGGCAAGCATTCTACCACTGAGCCAAATTCCCAACCCACCACCATATTTTAGATGAGACGCAAGGCTGGTTAAAGTCAAAAGTGCTAGGATCCATTGTACCTGGGGAGAAATGGCAGCAGGAATGAGGAAAAGATAAATAAGAATACAAGAGCTGGTTGAGGTAGTAGCCCATCTGCCTGGTTGGTGAGAACTCCCAAAGCAACAATATGGGTATTTATATCTTTGAAAAGTTATGAGGGATAGACCATTCTTGAGACAATCCTTACTAAGGGATAGACTATTCTTGAGAGGCAGGAGGGATTCTCAGTGGATTACTTGCTGAGAAACCTACTTCTCCGGAGAAGTTTTATAGAGCACAGCCATGTGAGTACAATGTGGTATAAAACTGTGATCAACCAACACATGACCCAAGGTTGCCTAGTGACTAATAGCTGACAGTAACCAGTCAGGATGCTTATCTCAGGACTGAGGTATCTTGACTGCTTTAGACATGGAGGCCTTGTCCCGCTTTCACACATTTGACCAATTTTATAGTTTCCCAGCTCCCAAAAGTTGATCCTGACACTTGGGTGAATACAGTCCTCCCCCAAACATGTCCAACTGGGAATATCACACAACACAGGGCCAGGAAACCTTAGATCAGTACCTCACTGCTCTTTAATTTTAATTTTACTTGTACAAAAATACAGTAGGATTTACAGGTTCCCGAGTGCTCTTTCTAGGGTCTTTATTATCAGTAAGTCCCTGAGATGGAGACTTGGTGAATATTTTCTTTCTCCAGCACTGCAGGACTTAGTGATGGCATTGAAGATAGATGTAGCAAAGCTGTCCAAATAGCAGAGCAGTTCTTGGCAGCTGTTGATGTCAGTCATCAGAGATAGTTGCTGAGTCACAGGACCAGAGAAGTAGTGTCAGTTCATTTACAGAAAGGACTGAAGAGGCACCTTGAACAAGAACCCAGTATCCTGTTACCATGCAAATGATATAGGAATGATGTAGAACCTCCAAATGATATAGGGGAATATAATCCTCAACCTTTTAGATGTCAGATACACCAAGTTCATGTTCCCAAAATTGAAGAATTAATTCTAAGGAATAACAGAGGTTAAGAATAAGAAATACTTATTGAGGGATAGACAATTCTTGAGAGGTGGGAGGGGTCGTCAGTGGGTTGCTTGCTGAAGATTCCACTTCTCAGGAGAAGTTTTATAGAGCACAACCATGTGAGTACAGTGTGGGTTAAAACTGTGATCAGGGCCACGGATACATCTCAGTGGCATAAGTGCCTGCCCGGCAAGCACAAGGTCCTGAGTTTGATCCCTGGTACCACAAAACAAACGAAGAAAAACAAACAAACAAAAAAACTGTGATCAACCAATAAGATGATAAGTATAGCTGCTTAGGTAGTGTTGCTCCAATGGGGAAGCCAGTCGTATGGCATGTGTACATGTAAAAAACAAGGAACTGTTCAGGAAGGGATGAATCCGAGGGTCTTGTTTACTCACTGAGCTGACTCATGTCTATGTAGAGTTCACTAGACCAGTGGTACCACTTATCCCCTGGGGAGGCATGTCAGCCTGGTTGTTCTATCTTTATCTCAGGGCCCTGGCCACATCATAATGCGTTTTCATCTTTGCTTTCACTCTTTTAATTGTCTAGCCCTACCTGACTGCATATAATATTTTTACCTAACTTAGCTGTTCTATAATATTTCCCCTCTGAAGAGGTACCCCTAACTGCTATGGCTACTTTAGGCTGAAGGGAGTGATAGCTGTGATCAGCAATCAGAAATACTCTCCAGAGGGGATATCTAAAGGTCCTCTATAACATCAGGCTTTTTTTTTTTTTTTCCAGTTTAGTCCACCCTGAGAGTGGTGCTGGTGAGGTAGGTGGTACCAGGGATCAAAGCACAGTCCCTTGAGCCTACCTAAGCTTGCCTAAGCAGGCACTTTAGACCACTGAGCTATCTTGCCAGCCCCAACATCAGGCATTTTTATAGATGGACAGCTTTAATTCTGGAAGAGACAAGGTGAAAGTAACAGTTAAACATGCTAAGATCAAATAATAAAATCAACCAGACTATTATGAATGTGCCAATAAATACTTCCATCAAGAAGAGCCAGTAATAATAACCTTCCACAAAAGGGTAAGGGAAAGGTGTAGGGAATTTTAGAATTGATGTGTTATTAACCTGTCATTTGATATCTGGAGCAGCCATTGAGATATTAGCAAGAAGGATCAGGAGTGCATGTGCAACACTCAGCTTTTAGAAGTGCTGCTGCTATAGAATGTCTGATGGCATCTGATTTTGGAGGACAGCTTACCTTATTCATTTTACTTTTTCTAAGAGAGTGAGATCAGTGAAGGTGTTGTTTAAGTCCCACTGGACAGAGTTAGTTAATATCCTCTCATCTTAAGGAGGAGAAAGATAAAAGCCAAAAAGTCATGCCAGTGAAATGAACTTCTGGACTATTGATGTCATACATGGGATATGTTTGCAGGTTTATGTTCTTGACATTCCTTCCCTGTGTACAAATCCCAGTGTGCATCTCCCCATCCCTCAGGGGTTTGCCAGGGCCACAGGTTGATTCCACAGAACTAAAGAGTGCCACTGGGGGCTTCCCATCTAATTCCAGGGCTATTAAACTAATCTGTTGCAAACCAGTTTTCAACCTATAAAGTTATGGTGTTTGTACACTGTTGGGGAGAGTTCCTTCTCAGGTATTTAGAATTAGGCCAATGCGAACAAGAGTGACTTATTTGTTCCTTACATAAAGGACCTTTCACCAAGTTGTCCTATGGTTGGAGTTGGCTACATATAATTGTACCATGTCTGAAAGTAGCTATCTTTATACCTATCATTGTTGGTTCTCATGATAGGACCCTACTCTTACATAATAAGGTTTTTTTATTTTTTAAATAGAGTACAAAATAGTATTAAAAGTGAAAGAATTACAAGCAATACAGAATTTCACTTAGAAAAGTAATATGAATTTCATAGTGTTTGTTTTAATGCATAGTTAATGTGGGTTTTTACTAGTGCCACATTAGTAAAATGTGGCTTCAGAAGCAATCTTAGAAAAGATTTGATAAAAAAAAAAGATTACTGGGGTCAGGGAGATGACTCAGTGGAATAAGTGCTTCCTTGGCAAGTGCCAGGACCTGAGTTCAATTTCTGGTTCTGCCAAAAAAAAAAAGAAAATATTTGATCATGTCCAGGATCATTAAGGGTGGAATTTATAGTCACTCAGTTACAGTGGGCTAAACTATGAACTACTAAACTTTTATTTCAAACTCCTGTATTTTTGACCACATAACTTATATTCCCACATGACAAAACAAGTGATAGTTGAAATCAGCAGATAAACTCCATGCAATGAAAGTTTGTGCTATTTGATGAATCACAGTATGTTATGGTTAAATATATCTGCTTTTTATATTCTTGGCATCCAGGATGAAAAAAATCTTTAAATATGCATCTCATAGAGGTAATAGCTTCTTTGCATATCTCTCTTCAAAAAATACTTTATAACAGTATATAAATAGGCTACCTATACATTTCATTTTATAATTTTGCCCAAAATTATAGATCTGTTTCATTTTTATAACATATCAATTTTTGTCCAACATTAGTAGAGCTGACACACTTTGAAATAGAAATGCTTTTGTCTTCTGTAGTAGAAGTAGCCATTCGGCAGGAAAAAACACCCTCCAGTAACTCTCATCAGTTGTTTAACCTGAGCGTTTGGCCTCCTGCAAGGAACAGGTGTTTCCTTTGGGCACACGCACACCCACATCACCTCTGCACACACACAGGCTGAGCACACGCTTCCAGACACAGGGAGGCCACAGACGGAGCTCATCCGCTCATCTGGAAGCAGGGTAGCTAATGATTAACCACACGATGTACACGACTAGCAGACACCTTAGGACAAGCATTGCAATGGAGGGTTAACTCGCAGGGTGGATTTAAGAGTCTAGACCAAGTCAGTCTGGATATCCATATGTGTATAAAAGCCTACACACATACTCACAGTTATACAACTTCCTATTTTTAACCCTCCCAAACAATGTTTTAATTTTCTTTTTGTATTTTGTGCAAATTTCTAAATATTCTACCATTTAAGGCAAAGAGTTTGCACTAAGAAAGGTCAGAAAATAGGCTTAAGTTTATCCAAAAGCATTTCACCATACACATCACTGTTTTTTTTAAACACACACAGCTTGTAGATGTAGACATTGGATCCCCAATATCTAAAAAATCATTTCTAGGGCCAGGTAGATGGCTCAGTGCAGTGAGTGCTTCCCTGGCAAGCACAAGGGCCTGAGTTTGATCCCCAGTTCCAGAAAAAAAAAATCATTTCTATTAACAAACACAAGTTTTGAGAGGAAAAAAGAAGGACCAGCAAAAGCAGCTCCAAAATGCAGGGAACCAAAGTAAGGCGAAAAAAAAAATAACTCAAGTTTACTAATACTGAAACTTAACAGGCGAAATTTCAATTTTTTAGAATCTAGAGAACTCATTTGGAATTTTAAATAAATAAGCTTAATTTTACTAATTTTTTTTGTGTCTTATCAATGTAGTCTTGTAACATTCCATTCATTTCCTTGAAGTGGGGTTACCCACTAAGGAAGTCCTGGTCTGCTTGACAAGAGGACCAGTATGTCTTACATATCCAGTGAGATGTTTGTGGTAATAATTCTGCATATTCCTGTGCCCTGGCTAGAAAGGAATTACACTCATTTACGTGGTAAAATAACCAATAAATGAGCTAAGAGTAACTTATTAGATTACTTATCTATAGACTTTGTTTTTCTTTTTTTAAACTCTGGCCTTTTCTGCTGCTTTACGAGCAGACCCATTATCACTTGGAAGTTCTTAGGAAGTCTGAATCTGTGACCCAAACTTCACAACTCTTTTCTGTGCCTTTCCTGTTTTGCAAGGAAAGACCTCAACTCAGTTTGTGAAGGTATCTACCCAGACTAATAAGTATTGAAGTCCCCAGGCATACAAGTAAACTGGAGCTGCCAGTTTTCTCCAAGGTATGTGTATACATGTCTCTGTATACCTGCAGGGGCTATGGTCTGGGTAACGGTATTGTTCTTTTAGAAGAGTTCACATATCTTAGCTATCTGTTATATTGTCTGAGGGAGTCCCTTTCCTATCAGTAGCTTTGGGGCCATCAGCTGAGTCTTGTGTCTTCCCAAGTAAAAATGTTTGATGTAAAGACTTAGTAATTTTCCATTGACTAGCACCAGGGAGGAATAATTTACTACCACCCAATTGTAACCATCCTATGGAAGAAACTGATGGGAGAAGGCCCAGTTGATTTCTGACTGAGAAAATCTGAGTTGAGTATGATCAAAAGATTCTTCCCAGATCTGGAGTACCTGATTAATTAGTGGGGACCCTCAGACAGCATCTTTTGCTGCTTTGTAAGCATAGAGAACTGCTTGTTCCTAGTTGTCTTTTAGCTTCCTTTTCTAGTACAAAGATGGCAGGGTTTAAGGAGCAATGTGGCTTTATTTTCATGACCTAAGAGTTATGAAAAATAAGGAGTTATCTCCTCTCTAGTGCCTCCTTTTACTGAAGTATGAGGGCTGGAAGGAAGACCAGGGTTGAAAAGAAGGACCATGAGACAGGTGCCAGGCTCCAGTAATAGGCTGGTTTCTTTTCTCTTTATGGTCATGATTACTTGGGGCTCCTCCATGGAGAGAGGACCCAGCTGGTAAGATGGGTCAGAGCTCTGAGTCCTCTGCCTCAGGGAGTGATCCAACTCCAGAGGTCGCCTTTGCATTCAGGGCATGGCTTAGGTGGTCTCTTACTGCGGTCCCTCCTAAGGTAGCCTGGCTTTCTGCAATGCTGTTAGGTGAGTTTAGTTGGTGAGCTCTTCTTGGAGCTCTGAGAATCAGACTTAAAGTCTGTTTAAGGTTGCAACCAAGGCAGCTGTTCCCTCTCTCTCTCTTTCTGTCTCTGTCTGTCTGTCTTTCTTACTCTCTCCTCTGTCTCTGTCCCTGTCTCTGTCTCTGTCCCTGTCCCTGTTCCTGTCCCTGTCCCTGTCCCTGTCTCTGTCTCTGTCTCTGTCTCTGTCTCTGTCTCTGTCTCTGTATCTGTCTGTATATATTCGGCTGTTGCAGGGTCTCACTATGCAGTCAGGACTTGTGGTGATCCTCCTGCTTTTATTTCCTCAGTGCTGGGAATTACAGGTGTGCCCCACCACACCCGGATTCTGGGCAGCTTAGCCTGCCCTGGGGGTGGGGCTGGTGCAGCATGTGGTGTTGGGGATTGAACCACAGTCCCTGTGCTTGCCTAAGCTTGCCTAAGCAGGTGCTTTAGTCTGCTGAGCTATCCCAGCCCCCTCTTTGTTTTTATCCTCTTGGCCTCCTCCTGGTCCTGATTGTAAAGTACTGAGGAGGCCATTCTCACTAAAGTATCAAGTGTGCTGTCTTGAGCAAAAGTCATCTTTGGTAGCTTTTTCTTAATATCTGAGGCTGACTGGATAATAAACTTGTCTTCAAGAATAATTTATCTTTCTATTGAATCAGGAGCCTGGAATATATGCTTTATCAATTCCTCTTATAAATGATCTAAGAAGCCATAGGGGCTCTCACCTTTCTCCTGATGAATAGTTGACAGTTTAAAATGATTAAAGGGCTTAGTTCTCATTTTTTTTTGTATTTCATATATGGTCTACAAGTTCTCACTAGTTTGGACTCATAGTGATCCTCCTGTTTACAGTCTCTCAAGAGCTGGGATTACAGGTGCACAGCACCACACCTAGTCTCAATTGCCATCTCAGCACGGCCCAGGGCAGGGCCAGCGCTGCATGCTGAGGATCAAACCTGGGCCACTGAGCTGTCTAAGTAGGTGCTTTAGTCCTCTGAACTACCAGGCCAGCTCTTCAACATCTGACTTAAGAGTAGCATTACATCTTTTCAGTCTAGTTCATAGGTCTAAGTAAGTCCTATGAAGGCTTTAATGTACTTCTTGGGGTATTCCAAAAACTTTTCTAGGTTTTATTTGATCAGTTTTCACTGAGAGGAAAGGACACATGAACAACAGTGTGCTGTTTACTACTATTTACCACCTGTGGCTTATATTTACAGTTTTTTAAACATATATTTACATTTTGAACACAAATAAGAATTATTTCCTATTGCAAAAATGTCTGAACTATGATAGTTTCTTCTTTATCTCTAATGGTACAATTTTAGTCATGAAATAGTATCATGATCAGTATTTTCCTCAACACTCCATTTTGGCTCTAGGGTTTAGGCAGGCCACACATGGGTGGTGGGGAAATATATGAAATAGCTTTGTCAGTAGATAGCGGTTGAACATTTTTCAGTGCTTAACTATACATCTAGAGGAAGAAGACATTTTGGCATTGAGTCTCTTAATTTGAAATATAAGAAAGAATTGGTATCCCTTTAATTTCCATTTGGTTTCTCTATCCTCAATTTATCCCCAGAGGTGACTTACTCCAGAGCAGGTGGCTGCTATTTGGAGAGTAGAAGATAGATTAAGGTGGACTAGCCATCTTTATTGACTTGTGGTCATATTTTCCCCAGAAACTCAAACTCCTAACTGTAGCTTGCTTCTTTCTTTTTCTTTTTCTTTTCTTTTCTTTCTTCCTCCCTCCCTCCCTCTCCCTCCCTCCCTTCTTCCCTCCCTCTATCCCTCCCTCCCCTCTTCCCTCCTTCCCTCCCTCTTTCCCTCCCTCCTTCTCTTCCTCCCTCCCACCCTCCCTTCCTTGGAAGGAAAGGTCTATTTAGCTC
>PVKA01025241.1:0-33234 GCA_004027165.1 Ctenomys sociabilis
TGGGATAGATAACGCTGTGCTTCTACATAATTCTATGAGAGGCAAGATCTGCACTAATGGTGGTTGGACAGGATATTATGTCAGCTTTTAGTGCTATGGTCATCCACTAGGTAAATAATTATTGAATTTTTGATATAATTCAGCTATAAAAAAACCTGTAAATATAATATCATGTATGCACCTTGTACAATACCAAAACATTATGAAAAGAGTTTGCAATGTATTAATTCATTGACTCTGTATAGTTAAGGTGTTTTGAAACTGTGTGATTGACATTTGTATTTTTATAAAATAAAAATAAATGGAAGAACAAAAAAAAAAGAGTGATGGAGCAAAAGAAACTCAATTTTAGAAGTCACTTAAACTTTAGGTGAATGTAGGCTGGGGATATGGCTCTGGGGTATAAGTCTGGCAAGTGCAAGGTCCTGAGTTTTATCCCTGGTAAATTTTGGATGAATTAACTCCTCACCCTCTTACCTTATAGTTAGCTATAAATCCGATGAAGAGAAAGAAATCACTAACTTAAAAATCAAACCATTCAAAAAATTGTAGGTAAACTAAAATTTAGCCCTACTAATAAACCCCTGGGGAATGTAAACTTTGTGACATTTTTGTATAATTCCAAAATGAGGTAATGTGGTTACCATGGTTAGCTACACAGGTACAAAAATACACTACAAAATTCTGTGGTGGACAGCATTCCTTGATTATGCATCAGATTGTCAGCCTACCAGCAAGAAGAGCCTCATTTGTTCCCAATGTTGGTCTCTCATGAGGGTTTATCTTGCTGAATTTTGCTGTACCAACAGTGTTGTTCTCCTCCATGTGACCTTCATAATATTCTCCCTGGACTTGTTTCTGCAATAATCATTTTATCCCTCTTCCTATTAAAGTTTGCATGTCCTCACTTTTTTCTTCACTGCAACAAACTCCCAGACATTGAAGTATTCCCTTTTACTTAATCTACATTTCTGTACATAAATTCTCTGTAAAACAGTCTTCCTCAGATTATTGTGATTCACATGTCCAGTCTGCTTCTGATGGGTATCCTGAGAGATATGCATGGGAAACAGACATTAATATTTTTGAAGAAAATTTATTTGCAAGTTAATTGACTAAAGCTATTTTTGAAAATCTTACAACACACTTGTGATATATATATGAGCAAGAGTGATCTATAAACAAAAGGGTTGAAAAATGGCTGTGTAGTATGAGAAATTGCATAACACTTTGGCATTTCAGTCTCTTGGACAATAGGAAGAGACTCATACAAGAGTAGATTATTGTCTTAATCAAATAGCTGCATAATCAATAGTTATGTACTTAATTTACAAAAGGACAATTTACATGGTCCTTTTGTCAAGTACCAAACCAAACTCTCTTTTACTTATAGATTTAATAATATAGATTCTATACATATTCTATTACATGTCTTGTGAAGTGAATTAAAATTTCTCTTATTTTCAGGTTCTAGGTATTTGAATAAAATTAGATCTCCAAAAACTATATGCTCTTACACTAAACACTTTTTGAAAAGTAATTTCAGTGTAAACTTTTGGATTTTTATTTCTGAAAAGTTGCCCAACTGGAGCTCTTCAACTAGACATATATATTTTGCATTGCATAACAGATGCCCTCTGAGAATACAGAATAGATTTTTATTAAATCCATCATGAACTATTAATAATGGCCACATGGTGTTGATCACACAGCTTTCTTTGCTGCAATCCCTAAATCACTGCCATTTATTTATTCTACAAACTTAACCTATTCTGAGGACAACTTGAAGTTACATTTGCCAAATAATGTATTTTAAAGAGTTCTTCAAGTTTTTGACTGTATCACAATTTGCTCTGTCACAAGTCAATAAATACAGGGATTATATTTTAAAACTGTCACAAATCCTATTGAATTAAGAGTCAAGGTAGTGTACCTGCAATTTATGGTACTATGTTTGGGCTGCAGGAGGACTTGACCATTTCAGAGTGTCCTCTAAGATTTTGTTTGTTCAATTTCAGTATTTACGTTACTAAAAATATTTTATTATCATTATAGTAGCATGGAAATTAATGAACTCTATTGTTTTCTGACAAGAATTATTGTGCAAAATCCTATCCATTATTACTAATGGTCTTTCAAAAGCATCGGGGCTTATTAAGGATAATGTCCTTAAATTAATTAGGATGTCTATTCATGTTCAAGAGGAATATGAGGGACATGTACACATGTGTCCTTAATATCATTACATTGTCCTGCTCAAGATTTATGATATTGGTACACAAAATTATTATGCTTAAAAGCAAAGGGATGCATCATAAATGTACAAATAAAATAAAGATAAATCAACTAGAAAAAAATATATACATAAATGTACAAATGTATACAATTTTTATTTGTCAATTATATCTTAGTAGAGCTAAAGACAAAACATTCCACTAGGGTTTATATAAAAATAAACATTAAAGAAAAGCAAAATGAGTAAAAGAAAAAATAGTAGAGGCATTTCTTCTCTGTCAGAGCTTATTGGCCTGACATCTGCCTAGCTCTTTCACTGGGTGTGGGAACGATGGTTATATAAAAATATAAGGAATGAAGGTTATTAACAGTCTTATACAGGCCTGGTAGTATGAATCTGGACAATAAATATGAGTCAGAACCTATTTTCTGCTGAAAAAATAGTTAGCTCTTAATATTTGCTTTTAATGTATAATTTTAATATTTCATTATTACATCATGTTGTGTTTATTACAAAAAATAGATCAAAATGAAGTCACTTCTAGTATAAGTCATCTCAAGAATCAGGCTGTAAATATTATACATATATTTACTGGTCACTCAGCCACTCATCATGTGGCTAACTAATTTGTATGCATCACAAATTACTTACTTGTCATTGTCAAAATACCTTTGTAGGGTAGATACTGTGGCCAGCAGAACAAGTATGGAAGAAAAGATATACATATTCTAGGGCTGCCAAATAGCTCAGCCAACTAAAACCCTTGCAACCAGGTACAGGGGCCAGGGGTTCAATCCCCAGGCCTGTTGTGTCGGCCTCTGCCTCTGGGGCACACGGACATGGCAATTGAGATGGGGCATGGTGGCTTGCGCCTGTAATCCCAGCTCTTGGGAGGCTGTAAACAGGTGAGCCACTACGAGTCCAATCTAGTAGTGAGACCCTGAACACCCGGTAGACCCTTCCCTAAAATAAAAAATAAAATAAAATAAAGAAAAATAGGTATTATAGTCTCCTTAATAAAATTCTAAGAAAGTATTGGAACATGAAAAAAATGTTACTTCCCATGTTTTCCATTTAAAAATAATAAAAATAATATTAAGAAAATAGGACATGAAACATTATAGCATTTTATCAACTGACTTGGGGTGAAATTCCAAAGTATCAATGAAAATACTTTTTCATTAAAACTCTAGTTCATGGTTCCTATGTTATAATGATAAATTCAATTTTTTTCCTTCCTTAAATCTGATTCTCAAGGGGGGATATCTATTCTGAAACAGTTATTCATTGGTTCCTGTTTTGAGGGGTTTTGTCTAAGATTTAGGGAGGTGAAACTCAGGACATGCTCCTATCATAGTCCAGGGTTTACAGGGGAAAGATTTAATATAGGGCACATAATTTAGGGAATTATTTAATAATACTCACCCAAACAGTCAAATTGAGAAGACTCCAGCAGATCAGTCCACACAGAAAAAACCCAAAAAATCTAAATGATGTCCTAGATCTCATGGCAATGTCCTGCTCAAGTCCCCCTGAAGACCTAGAGCCCATGGCAATGTGTTCCAGGCATCCAGCTAGAGGCTTAGGAACCACAACAATATCTCATGCAAGTCTGCACTGGGAAGGCCCAAAGTTCTGCGGTGGAAGCTAAGAAGTCTGAACCAGTGGGATAAATGATCCACCCTGGCAGCCTGTGGGATCTGCACTGGAGCCAAGAAGTGAAACAGTGTTAAGTACCAGAGCTCCATGGAAAAGAATTTCAGCAACCTTGGTAGACAATGCGGATCCAAGCTCCTCTGAGGATGAGAATAGCAAGTTAATGTCAAGAAAACCAGCGCGACAGGCTTTCCTGTCTTGAGAATCAACAGTACACCACCTTCCCTTTCAGTTCTTCTTTTATGCTGTTGGCAACAATCCAGTGCGGTCCATCCATACCCAGCACCATGCTGACTGAGTGTCAAAAGTTGATTCTTAGTTGATCCACCACATTCCCCAAAACTGAGCTTCACAGCCTCTGACACTCCTCACTCTTGCTTGTTTCTGGCCATCACAATGAGCATAAAGGCTTTCTGATGGTGGTGTACAGTTCACAACATATTTGACACTTCTTTTCTTTACTTCATCCTCTGACCCAGTAAAAACCATCTTTGTTTCCTTGAGAAAAAAATAATTCAAAAATATGGAGGAAGAGTCAAAAGTTGAATCTCGGAGAATGAGCTTTACTGGTGTAAAGTCCAGTCACATTGCTCAGGCTGCATCCACATATATGTCTCATTATGAATGAAGAACCACATTCAGACAAGGATCTAGAAAGCTAGAATAGCAGACAAGTTAAGAGAAAACTGGAATACAATGGTATGAAAAACAAGGAGCAAGGAAGTTCTGTTACACTATTAAGTTTAGATGGGGAAAAGTAGAAGTTAAATATGGAAAACTAGTGAGTGACCAGGTGGTAGAAGTCTTCATAGTCTCTGGAAGAGCATTTGAATTTTATTCTTAAATTAATGCCAATGCATTAAAGCAAAAGTTTATATACATGTTTAAATTTTATCAGTCTGTAACAGGAGCAGAATTGTTGACATAGAGAAAATGTAGATATTATAGTCTAAGCAGGACACCATGGCACAAACATACATTTAGGAACTGAGTGGATGCCACATAGAATCATTTTTATAGAAATTAAATGGTAGGTCTGAGATATGTTCAGCATACAAAAAAATCAGCATTTGGTGATTAATGAGATATAGTAGGTGGTGCTCCAAAGGAGAAGTGTAGGATGGCTCTTGCATTCCTGTGTTGAGTTCCTGGGTGCCTCGTGAACAGCAGGAAAAATAGCACGGAGCCAGATATGGAGGTTAAAGTAAAAGGATGATTTGGGGGAATACGAATTCAGTAAGCACTATTAAAAGAATAGACAAAATTATCCAAGAAGTACATGGAAAAAACTGAAGTGTAGGTCAAACATAAACTATTTCCTTACTTCTGCTGGCCCAATTTCACCCCAACACACCCTCAGTATTCTCCAATTATTTTGCAGAACCCAGTGAGTGTTTCTATACTCTTCGTGTTATTTCAAGATAACCCTTCTGGGTCATCTTGTAGCAAGTTGAGCCCTTCAGGCTCTGAGGTCACTCTAGCTATATTAATACTGAGCTTCTCCTAGAAGCCTCTTTGCTGCTCATTTTGTTTCCACCATTATTCAGCTCCAGTTCAAAGATCTGACCAGTCTTCTACAGGGAAAAAAAGTGGCAGATCAACTTTCACAAATGATTAACAGCATGGACATTTTTATTATTCTAATACAGTTTAAATGTTTAGATTCCAGCCAGAAGTGTGATCATTTGAGCTGCTTAGAAAGGTCTGAATAGAGATCTCCTCAAGATGGGAAATACATTTTCAGTATATATCCCTGTATTTGCCAATTTTTATGTCATATTTTCTGAAACAAAGATTTTCTGAAACAAAGAATATATGTGGGACATTGAATTGCTGCCTTTGAAATTTCAGACAAATTTGAATGAAGATCTTTTCTGAAATAAACATGTAAATAAAATATAATTTTAATTTGTTTAGTACTGAGTGAGAGACTTGTATGGGCAACAAATATTAAAAGGTAGATCAAATGGAATTTCAGAAAAGAGAAGGAAGAACCAGTGATAGATATCAGAGGGGAAAAGTGGTAATAACCATGAGGAAGCCGAAAAAGTAGACAGAAATTTTCAGCAGGTAAGGAAGCAAAGTTTGTTGCAGTGGAGAGTGCATAACTCAAAACAAAAGGGAGTAATTCCCTTAAATGTAGTCCAACCTCGTTACCAGAGTAAAATATCCGAGATAACATCATTTGATAAAAATGTCTTCTCCCTTCAGAAACTGTTGTCATCTCAGGTTAGAGGAGTTCCAAGGGGACCTAAATATCAATAACAAAATAGCTAAGATTGTTTATCAGACTGTCTTGCACAAATATCCTGTGATCATCATAACACTATTGTTTCTATCAGTCAACGGTATTCTAGAAATAGAGAATATGTAATACCCTTCACAAAAAAGATAGAACCATTTGTTTTCTGTTTACACAAAAAGACTGAACAAGAAACCCTTTTTTATTAAGCAATAGTTAATATAGGAAGAAATTACAAAATTCTACCAGAATATGGCTTTCTGTCATATTCTTCTCAGCATAGCTGCAAAGTTAATGACAAGATTTGAGTAATTAGCTAAGTGTGTTATCTATTTATTTTCATAGATAATTCACTAAGTACATTTATTGAGAAAGAGACGTGTTTATAAACAGGCCATGTAGAATATACATTTCTGGAAAGAATTTTTACCTTGGCAAAAAATGTGCTTCTTTCTTTTTTTCTTTTCTTTGATACCAAATTGCATGTTTTCATCAGCCAAAGGCAAGAACAGTTCAGACATTCCACTTGATACCTGTATTTATACACTTTATGTTTCTAGTTTCAGTGTTTAAAATTAAATTAGCAATACAATGGATAAAGTTTATTTCTCATTTGTAATTTGATTTAAGTGTTTATGTCGATAAAAAGAATAATATTCAACATGATATTAATTTCAAAGAAAATTACTCCTCAAAATCTTCCCATGTTTTGCCAAAAGAAAAATGCTATTACAGATTCAGTATAAAATTCATCTGTCACTCATTAAAATATTCATCTGAGTTTCAAGGTTGCATTTCATGAACAAATTCAAATTGTTTAAGAGCATGCCCCACTGTAACACAGTCATTCTATAGTATAGTGAATTTACATTTGAATGACAATCACTTTTGAAAGAATACTTAAAATTTCAGTTTCATTGGAGGAATATGGAAATTAAGGTAACTGAATCAAGGAGAAAGAACACATTGATTTTTGGGGTTGGATTATCCTGTCTCAAATAATTCTTCTTCCACAGTTCTATTGAATTTCAATAATCAGTGTGCAAGAGCCTGAGACAATTCTGGTTGCTACATAGTGTGTTAAATTGAATTATAGTATTTACTTCCAGTTTACTGAGATAATAGAATTAATGAGAATGTGTTTGTTCCTATAAAAATATATATTGAATGTGTACTACACCCTAGAAAAATGCTTCCAATTAACCAATGCCTGAGTATACACCAAACTTTTGATCAAAAATAACTTTTGTGTTATTCTATCTTCCAAATCTCACAAACACTTCAGATGGTCATTTATGAACTGAACACATTTGGGAAGCATAGATTCTGGAAAATGTGATTCAGGATTGGTTAATATATAAGACTACAAAGCTACAACAATGAGTACAAATATTTGAGAAAATATTAATCAGATAAGCATATAGAGATGTACAAATGTAACTAGGACTCTGACATAGAAGAGAGTTCTAGTTTGTAAAAGACAAGGTGACTACTGGGTGTGGTGGTGCACCACTGTAATTCCATCACTTGGGATACTGAGGCAGGATTGCTATGAGTTTGAAGCCAGCCTGTGCTACATAGTGAGTTCAGTATCATCCTAGGTTATAAGGTGATAACCACACCTCAAAAAAAGTGATAAGTTAATCAATAAATACTTTGAGCTTGTCTCTAAAGGATAACAAAGTTTTCAGTAAGTGAACTTTTCCAAAAGTGGAAAGACCAAATTCAAATGCCTGATGAGAAATTCCATAGCCCCCACCTGAATCTATACTAGGCATTGAAATACAAGCCTGCATATGTACATATATTTTATATTTGAATACAATTATAGAATGTTAATCATTAAATATAGGTGTAGATAAACATTTACCAAAAGGATGAAAACCATTGAATTTATGGATAAATAGGATGGTCGATATCCATGTATGTGCTGAAGAAAAAGAAATAAAAAATTTATTTAATTCACAAATAATTTTAAATCAATATTTGTTAATTCTTAAATTTTCAAATCTAAAATCAATCAAATGAATGTCTACCCAAACAAAATACATATGTACTTACAAAATATAAAATTTATTTATATAAAATTAGGTATCCCATGCCTATATTTTGCCAGATTATTGTAGTAAGATCTGAGAATACAGATGAATGAGTTGGAGAGATAGATACATATATAAATCAATTCACTCAGGGAGTTTGCACTAGAATGACACATGGAAATGAACACCTATATTACAATTTAAATGTTCACACAAGAAAATGTGGAGTGGATTCACCAACTTAGGTATACTGTTATGATGATTTCATTAATTGTTTAGACACTGAGCTTCCAAGAAAAATTAGCTCCATGCGAAAAAGTATTGAAGAGTGAAGGAGCACATTTATTCAGATCACATATCTTTCTCTGTACAGATGTTGTTCAAGAGCAAAGAATGAGTAGAGACTGATGTGGCTGAGGAGAGGATGGGACGTCAGGCTCCAACTGCAAGAGGTTATATATATTAGGAAATTGAAACTCTATCCCACATCTAAACTAGCTAAGAAATTTTGGTAAGTAGTGATAAATATACAGACACACATGTAACAAAACCCAAGTGGTAATACTGGAGACAAATTGAAGATACACAACACACAAACAATAATATTTCTACCAGGGTTTCTTCTGGGTTTCTCACTCTCCATTCGTTTTCTAATCCTATAAAGAGAGTTGACTGACACGACTTTCTCTCACTCCCTTGCAGTCTTTCAGTCAACTCAATTTGTGCCGCTGAGTCTTCTTTGTAGGTGTTGGCATCACCCATATTGGCGCCGTATAGATCTAGTCCTCTTTAATTATTGCTAGATTATGTATCAACGATTCGACATTGTGAAGCCAGTACCTACTCAGCAGTCAGTCCAGAAGAAAATAGAAGAGAACGGAGGAGGGAGGTGAAGAGAGAGGTATTACAGCATGTAAAACACCTGGAGAAAACTCTAATATAATTTCTGATAGGAATCTGTTGGTGTAGGTAGAACACAGCAACAGAAGTACTACTCTAAGAAAGACATTAACATTGGCAAAGGCTATGCCTCAGGGGGAGCAGGCAGTTCATAGAATACCTCTGTATACTCACCTCAGTTTTGCTGTGATTTAAAGACTACTCTAAAAAGTAAAGTTTATTAAAAAGAAGTTTAAATGATACACAAGGAAATTTTTAATATGTAATCAGCAGATCAGAAAAGAAAAGTCCATGAGACAGGAATAGGAGGGAGAGACTTTCAAAAGAAATATGAACATACACAAATATTTCAGTGCATTGTGAGAACTAGAAGCTGGTAACATCTGTAGAGTTGTATTGTTAAAAAGACACAAAGGATATACTAGATTCTATAGAAAAAGGGTGGGGCTGGACAGATGGCTCAGTGGAATAAGTGCTTCCCCGGCAAGCACAAATGCCTGAGTTCAATCACCGGTTCAAAAAAAAAAAGTTACCAGATTGTGATATTGTGATATTTTTGAGATAAACAAGATAAAATGCTAGACATAAAATAAGATAAATATAAAGCCATTGCTGCTCATCCAATTTAAAGACAATATTTTTTCCTGTTTACCATACCTGTTTTTTTATAATTAAGTTCATTAGTACAATTATGATCTACATACTGATTTTATTCTTCATAGGGAACTTGTATCTGTATGTGATATATCTTAGTATTGCTTCTTTTCTATTCCCCTCCTCTCCCACAAGCCTTCTTGTCCTCCTTACTTAGAAAGCTTTGTTTCTATTTTATCATTTTTTTCCTTTCCTCTTTCTTTCCTTTCATTTTACCCAACTCCAATTTGCCTGTCCTTGTTAAATAGGAACAAATTGTTCAAAAGCCCTATTAGCACTAGTTGTGGCTTGATATATTGATAGTATCCATTATTTCTGGAGTGAGAAAACCATGACACATGTCAGGGTTGGGTTAATATGCACCTCTCAGATCATCAGTGATGTTGAACATGGTTCCATACATTTACTTGTCATTTGTACTTTTTTCATTTGAGAAGTCTCTATTCATTTCAGATGGCTATCATTTAACTGGATCCTTAAATTTTGTGATTCTGATTTTTCCAATTGTTTTCATTTCAATGAGAAAAAAGATAAAATATCAGTGAAGCAGTTTCAAACCATGTTAGTAGGACAGTTACAATAATTAACACATTGCATATTGTCGTCTTCATTGTAGTTATTCAGAGGACAAGATGCCAATATACCATGTCTAAACAATACTAGTACAAACCTTTCTTCTCAATGAACTAAGAGAAAGTATCTGTATATATACATTTTTCTTCTATTTTTTCCTTTATTTATACATCTCATCCTATGAAGAATGGCTATCATAAATAAATCAACCAATAACAAATGCTGGAGTGGCTGCTGGGAAAAAGGATGGTGGGAATGTAGACTGGTGTAACCATTATGGAAATCAGTGTGGAGACTCACCAAAAAGCCAGAACTGGAAATCCTATTCAATCCAGCTATCCCTCTGTGGAAATTTTCCCAAAAGAACTAAAAACGTACTATCTTGGTAATATATGTGTGCTTATATTTGTAGCAGCACAATTTGTGATAGCCAAATCTTGGAAACAACCCAAATGCCTGTCACCTGAGGAATGAATGGATGAAAAAGATGTGGTGTTTTTATACAGTGGAGTATTATTCAAATATAAAAAAATATACTCAAGGCCTTTGTAGGTAAGTGAATGCAACTTGCAAGTATACTCATGAGTGAAATAAAGCAGACCCACATGTGTAATTATCGTATTGTCTCCCTAGTGTAAGATCTCAAAAGAAGAAATAAAAATGGAAAGTTATAGCACAGTCAAATGGAAAGAGAGAACATAAGGATTAAACAACAGAGAGAGAAAAATAGAAAAGTTAAGAAATACGGCAAGGGCAAAACCACACATTTATATAAACAAGATGGTTAAAGCATCTAGGAATTTCCATCAGGTTTTTGAAAATAGCCAATTACAGGTAGAACTCTTACTCTGAAAACTCTAAATGCTGATATCTGTGAACTAAGTAAATGCACTGAGGACAATAATGTGCAATAATACTAAATCCAATTCTTTATTTGTTCCAGATTCTAGTCCTCTGTCAGAAGAACTGGCTAAGCCATTATTCCTACTATGTGTGTTGATCTGTTGGTGATTTTTTGCTGTGGAAAAGCTGTTTAATAAGATGAAATCCTAGTTGTTGATTGTTTTGTGGGGGGATGGGGAGGTTTTTTTTTTTTTTTTTTTTTCTTTTTTACGAACCGGGGATTGAACTCAGACCCTTGAGCTTGCCAGGGAAGCACTTATTCTACTGAGCTGTCTCCCCTGCCTATTTATTGATTCTTTGTAGTAATGCCTATGTAGTTGGTATTTTGTCCATGAAATCTTTGGCTATACCTATTTCTTCATGAGTTCTACCTATTCTCTCTTCCAGCAGATTTGGTGTTTCTGCTTTAATATTTACGTCTTTTATCCATTTTGATTTTAGTTTGCTACACGGTGATAGAAATGTGTCTTTGGCATAGAAAGCTAATTTTTCCAGCACTGCTTATTAAATCAGATTTCTTCCAGTGAAAGTCTGGCCCCTTTGTCAAATATAAAGTAGCTGAGTATATTTAAAATTGTTTCTGTACCTTCTAGTTGGTTCCATCGATCTTCAGATACTCCCTTGCCCCTGCCCCGGTATCATGGTGTTTTTTTTTTTAATTTTATTTTTAATTTTATGGAAGTACAAATATCAATCAGACAGTTTTAGACACTTTGACACAACAGATTTGATAAATTAATACATTGCAAACTGTTTTCATACTGTTTTGGTATTGTACAAGGTGCATACATGATATTATACTTACAGACATTATTATAGCAGATGTCTCTTATCAGTAAATTAAGAGTGTAGCTATTTACTTATCTTATTTTTTATACCTGAATTATATCAAAAATTCAATAATTATTTTCCTAGTGGATGACCATAGTACTAGAAGCCAACTTTTTTTTTTTTTTAATCACTATAGCTTCATGGTATAATTTCAAGTCAGAAGTTATGATAGACCCTGTATATTTTTGTTGCTTAAAATTGTTTTTGCTATTCTAGGTCTCATGTACCTCAAAATGAAGTTTAAGAATGTTTCCTCTAGTTTCTTTAGATACGTTAATGATATTTTGGTTGGGATTGGATGAAATCTGCATAACAATTTCAACAATATGTCTAATTTTAGTATGTTAGGTTTTCTTGCCCAAGAGCAAGGGATATCTTCCCACTTTCTGATATCATCTTCAGCCTCCTTTTTTCAGTATAATCTCAATATACAGATATTTTATTTCAATATAGTTTTCAATATACAGATATTTTACTACCATTTTACTTCCTTCATTAGTTTGGTTCCAAGTATTTTCCTTTTTGTGTGCTATTATAAAAGATATTGTGTTTTAGCTATATTTCTCTCATTGCTGGGACAAAATACCCATGATTCAGGATGAAGGAAGGAAAGGTTTATTAACTCAAAGTTTGTGGAGGTTTTAGTTCAGACTTGGCTGGCTCAAAGGCAGAGGATAGCAGTTCACAGAAGTAGAAAATAGCAAGTAAAGGACCAAATGGGAGGAACAGAGGCTGCAGCAGCTAGCAAGCATCTTTTCTTCCTTATATTCTATTTGAATTACCCACAACAGCGTGGGTGTAGCATTCACAACCATAATTTTTGCATTGGATTATGAATTAATCATAAACTCTAGAATTCACCTGTTTCAGTTACTCTTCTTCTTGCTGGGACAAATACCTGACACTCAAAATTCAGGAAGAAGAGGTTTGTTTAGTTCACAGTTATGGTGGTTTCAGTTCATACTCAGTTGGCTCCAAGGCACAGAAGCACTTGGCAGAGAACAATCTTTTTTAGTGTCAGAAAAGAGCAGAGAGAGAGCAAGAGTAAATGGGAGGAGTAGAAGTAACAAATTTCTGCAGAGAGCAAGTCTGTCTCCCTAAAGTAGCATTCTGGCTACCTGCCCCAGGTGGGGAGTAATAATCCCAGAAGCATTCACACCTATAATCCCAGTGTATCATGA
The DNA here is from genome assembly GCA_004027165.1 of Ctenomys sociabilis. Lineage (NCBI taxonomy): Eukaryota > Metazoa > Chordata > Mammalia > Rodentia > Ctenomyidae > Ctenomys > Ctenomys sociabilis. The sequence goes on from PVKA01025241.1 coordinate 13,216, forward strand.
GTTAATCACAAAAGCTAGAAGTTCACCCCATCCATGACTGCATGAGGATTTGGGGGGAACAGCCAGACACAAACCATGACATATTATTTCCCTAGTTTCTCTCTCAATGAGTTTGTTGTTTGAGTATACAAATGCTATTGACTTTTGAGTACTGATATTGTATTGACTTATGCAGCTGAATTTGTTTACTACGTTGAGATGTATTTTGGTGAGAATTTTCAGGGAGAATTCTATGTAGAGCATGCCTCTTTCAAGTAACGATAATTTAATTTCTTTCTTCCTAATCTTTATTCTTTTTGTTTCTGTTGTCTATTGTTCTGGCTAATTTTTACTGAACTACATTGAATAGAAGTAACCGTGTGGACATCCTTATCTTATTCCTCATGTTAGAACAAAAGCTTTCAGTTTTTGACCAGTTATTATGATGTATGCTGACTGCCATACATGGCTTTCATAAGATTAAAATAGAGAACATATATTCCTATTCTCCTTAAGTTTTTAAAAATGATCAATGAGTGTTGAATTTTGTCAAATGCTTTTTTTACAACTATTGATATGATCATGTAATTTAATTCTTTGGCCCTATTGATATGGTATGTAATGTTTATTGATTTGTGTATTTTCCATCATCCTAACAACCCTGGGATGAATCCTGCTTGCTTCCTAATGATTTGCTGAATTTTGTTTGCAGAAGTCCCCTACTGAGGATTTTTACATCTATGTTTATTGGGGAGATTATAATGTAGCTGTCATTTTTAGTTAGGTCCTTCTCTAGTTTTGGTGTCAAAATAATACTTTTGTCCAGACAACATAGGTTGTCTGTTTGATCTAGATCTGTTTCTCTGATGTGAGAATTCAAGAGTTTTGCTTCTCTTATAGTTCCATTAGAGAATATGGTAAGTAATGTCTTTAGATCACTTCTAATTTTTTTGTATAACTCAACAGTGTATCCATAAGGACTGGGACTTCCCTTTGTTGGAAAATTTTAATTACATCTTTGATTTCACTGACTGATACAGAGTTATTTATGATTGTGTATATCTTTTTGATTCAATTTTGGCAATTCATTGCATCTACGCATATGGGCATTTCTTCTACACTTTCCATCTTATTTAAATAAACATTCACGAAGTAGGTATGGAAGATTTTCTGGATTTCCACAAAATATGTTGTGATTTCACCCTTTTTATTATTTAGTGTACCTGAATTTAAATCTTTTCTTTCTCTTTTATATAAGGTCATCTGAAAGTTTTTCAATTTTTTTTAATCTTTCAAAGAAGCAACTCTTCAATTCCTTAACTTTTATATACATTTCTTAGTCTCAATTTCACTAATTTCTCTTCTGATCTTTGCAATTTTTTCTCTTTATGCACTTCGGTCTTGACTTGATCCCCTTTTTCTAGAAGTGTAAAGTTCAACTTTAGGTTGTCTATTTAGGTAGATCTGTTTTTCTGATGTGAGAATTCATTACTGTGGAGGACCACCGAGGCAACCTTCCTGAAAAAAAGAGCAGTTGTCTCCATTTAGGCTGTGCCTAACCCTATTTCCATGTATTGATAGGTACAGAGCTGGTTAGAATTTCTTCCTTATTTCTTCAGTTGGCTTTAACCAATGCATATTGGTGTAGCTGGGGAGCTGGGGGTTGTCAGCTAGACCTTTTTGAAGATGGCACACATGTTTCCCTGGTGACCCACATCTGATGCTCTTTAATATGAGCTGATTTGAGGCAGGACTGAGAGCCAATGTTCCACACTGTCTGCTGGGATCAAGTCTCAAAATAGAGGCTATGACTTCTGGGGGGCTTGAAAGATTACACATTAGAGCTAAAGCACTGGACGCTAAAACATTAGATATTATCTCAGTAGTATAATGCAAATTACTTTTTCTGCATATCCTTTTCTCTGCATATAACAGAGATAAACATAGGCCTCCTATCTAAACCAGCTCACAATACTCACATCCTGAAATTTCAGTCTTGAATGTTTTTCACATGTTCAGTCTTGAAGGAGGAGTGGCTTCATCCTCAAACCATACACACACTATAGATATACTTTAGCGCCATTATTCTCACCATGGGTTGCACCAGAAGTGGTGCATTGGAATTAACTTGATGGGATTCCAGAAACTTTTTCATGGGATTACAAATATATACTTCCTGGACCAATACAAGGATGCAACTATAAATTTCCCTCTTAGGACTACTTTAATTGCATCCTGTAAGACCCTGTATGTTGTCATTGTCCTTCAATTATAGATTATATTTAATTTCTTCTTTCATTAATGGCACATTCATTGGTCAGTCGAGTGGTGCACAATTTCCATGTTCTTATGGAGTTTTCTAGTTTCTTTTGTCATTGATTTCCAACTTCATTACACTTCGGCCAGATAATATGCATTACTTTGCATTTACTTAAGCATGTCCTATGGACTTGTATGTCATGTATTTTTAAAAGCATCCCTTGTACCACTTGAAAAAGTTTATATTCTGATATTGGGGATTAGAACACTGTAGATATCTACTAAATCTATTTGTTTACATGTTTGATTCAGGTTTTTTTTTATTTTATTAAGAAACAAATAGCAATGAGATGGTTTCAAAACTGATTAACAGGACAGTTTCAATAATTAATACATTGTACATTGTTATCTTCTTGGTGGTTATCCATAGTGCAAAACAGACATGATATCCTGTTCAAACATTATTAGTACAAATCTTTCTTCTTATTGAGTTAAGTGAAAGCAGTTGTATATCTATCCTAACTATTCTGTATATACAGATACAAAATGGTCCCCTTTTTTTCTTAGTCCTGTCAAAGATGGGTATTCCATTGGCATCTAAATATTATAGGTCTATTAGATTAGCAAAACAATCCATCAGAGTCCATCAGTCCACAATGGTAGTGGGTTTTCCGCGGGACTGGCAATGTCAGAAATTGTTGACTTAAGCCTTTTATAGCTCAATGTATTAATATGGCTTTACTTTATATAGCTTGTTTTTATACTTTTCTGCTGGATGGCTAAGACCAAGACAAAGCAAGATCTATATAACAAGAAACGTAACTTTTCTATCTGATAAGGTCAGTCAAATCCCCTCAGGATTTATCCTGTAAACCTCCCTGTACTGCACTTTGCAGATTCTTGGTCAGTGTCAGCCATGTGGATGAGTTACGGACACTGCTTGACCAGCTTGCAATCTGTGAAATCATGAGAGAAAATTTTCTCTCCATGTGACTCTCCTTAGGCACACTCTATATCATGATCACTTTCCTCAGTGGCTCCATAATCTCCTTGATCAGAAAATTTGGGGCACAACTGAGTTACATGATGTTACAGTACAGGTTCTCTTATGTCCTGAGTCTTCACTGATCTTGAAAGGCTAGGGACAAAATGTTGGATGGTTTTGAAGCCCTTCTATTTCTCTAATTTTTGTTCTGAAAACTTTGATTGTTTACCCTCCAGCAGAGAAGCTTATTATTACCCTACCACATATACAGTTGGGTTTAACCTTGTTATCTATATGAATATAAAATATCTTAGCCATACCGTGGAACAGGTATTTTTCATCAAGTATAGATATGTTAAACTTTAAGTCCCTATAGAATATGAAGAAAAAGATTAAAAAAATAAAAAATTAACAAATATGAATAAAATGTTAAATATTTTTATACAGAAATTTAGAAATCTAACAATATACAGCATTGTAGCAGCATAGTCCTGTGACATTTTTCTTGTCTCTTTATTTTCATTTATTACCATTAAAAAAAACATATTTACTTATGAGACAGTGTGGCAATAATTGATATGTCATGACAAACAGTATGTATTTGGAAGACCAGAATGACAGGCATTCCAATGTGTATATTCTAATACATATTGCTGTCTTTTGTGCAGTTGCTTGGTTCACAGGTATCAGCAAGTTTATAGCAGTGCAATTCATAATAGCTAAATCTTAGAGGTAACCTATATGTGAATCAACAGGTGACTGCATTAATAAAATGTACCTATAAATAATGAAACACTATTTGCATACAAAAAAGATAAATTTAAAAAAATTTAGAAAAATATATGCACCTGGAAAGCATAATGTATTTTTAAATAAATTTGGCACAAAGCTTATATAGTATATGATTCCTTTCCTTTGAGTAACTCAAAGTAGAAATAATAAAGAACAAAATTGAAGATTGATGAAAGAAAACAAGTGCTTCGGTGAACAAGTCCCTAAGGATAGTCAATTAGTAATAATGTCATGCTTTTCGAGTTACCTATTTGACTTTATGCAAGTGAAAAGGGGACTGAAAGGCCAACCATGAAGTGATGGGGACAAGGAGAAGGTGACATAAGATGTGTCATGAACATATATCTACTGTCTGCAATGAATGCCATCATTATATGCCATGGACATGCAACAAAATAATAATGATGAGGTAAAGAGAAGTGGGTCTAGGAATGGAGGTTCAGTGGAGGTGGAGGGGAGAAAAACAAAGAAGATATCTTAAATGTATCTACTTACTCCCCAAAATAAATGTAAATATCAGATAGAGCCAAAATATGCTAATAAAATGATAAATAAAACACAAAAGGAATAAAAATAAATACATCTGATGATATAGGTAAAGCATAGTATGTATCATCATAAGTACCTGGTAGAGCCTCAGTGCGCAAACTTATTACTGATTCCAAATCCTATTCTTCTAGAGCTTGAGTTGTACTTTTCTTTTGTCAATTACTGAGACCTAGAAAAATACAAAAATGGGATGGACTTTTGGTATAGAATAGTAAGGAAAAAACTGCTGGGAAAGACAGATTGTTTTATTGCCATGGAGAAAGAAAGTAACTACCAGAACTGGTTTTAAACCTGCCTAATCTATAGCCATGGTAACAAGTAAAACTCATAACTGGATTTACATCTGTCTAACTGAGTAATGACAACTGCTTCAGTGAGCATGTCCCTGAAGGCCAATCAATTAGTAATAACTTCATGCTTTGAAAGTCACCCAATTGGCAAGCAACTCACTTCACTGAACATGCTGACGGAGTTCTTATTATCTATGTAAATTATTAAACTATACCTCTAATACTACAACTCCTGCCTCTGCAACCAATGCAAAACATGATTCTGTAACCAAGGCAAAATATGGTTCTATAGCTGATGGCAATACACTCTTGTTTCTACGCAAACACAGATGGAAACAATCTCTTCTCCAAAATCTTATATAAAATTAACAATTTTCAATGCTCAAAGAGGTTACATCTGATCAACATAGCTCTTTTTTACATAAGTTAGCAATAAATTCAGTCCCTTGACTTAAGAGTTTAAGTATAAAATTCATACTATTGGTATAGTTTTTTCAAAATAGTTTTCAACTCCTGTGTTGGGGGGGGGTAGCTTGGGAGCTTTAGACTAATAAATATGCCTAGTCATCTTTTACCCAATTTTCATTTGTCTTTAAGATTTTCTGCCATGAAAAACTTTTTTTAAGAATCTGAATCTTAATTTGTTTCATTGAATTCTCATTACAAAATGTATATTGTTTCTTTAGAGTTTGCTTTAAGTAGTTTTTGCATGTGAAGCTATGTGTTTGGATTCAAGTGTATTATCTGGTAAATATTTTTGCCACTAACATACTTACTTTGTGTTTTTATCTTTACTTTGTCTTTGTGTAAGGATGTAAAGATTCATTTTCTTTAATAAAAGTCATGAGTTGTCTTCCTATGGTGAACTGAAAGAATGAATACTCCAAAGTTTAAGGATGGAAGCTTTTGCCGAGACATCTTGAATATAATATGAATCCAAAAGCATCATGATTGAATGTGCATTGATTGCGGGTTAATTTGTATTAAGATGATTAGTTAGACCTTGCCTTGGGTTCTCTTAGAATTCATACACCTGATGTCTTGTAAGTTTGTTGGGGGAAAAGTCATTTTTGCTTAGTGTGTGTGCTCAGGATAATAATGATTATAGTGATAATTAATTATTTCTGTAGTCTTGTCCAACCTTCTGCTTGGGCTGCTTAACACAAAACACTATTTTTACCACCCATATGAGAAATGGGTTCTTTCTTATTATTAAGAGTTTGTGTACATCAAAACTGCAATATCCCTCTGACAATTTCCCTAAATCCTTTATAAATTTCTACTACATTCTCAGCTATTGTACTTTCTGTGGTGAATGGTTTAAAAATTAGGAAAAAAAAATCATTTCGAGAACACTTGCTGGCTTATAATAATATTTTTGAAGAGAGTTCAGATAAAAATCAAATTCTGAATAGTTGGCTCTTTCATTGATATTTAAAAACAAAACCAAATGTAACTTTAGGACATACTTAAAAAACTCTTTTATTTATTCCTGTGGAAGTCTTCTGAAACCTATATTCTTTTCTTTGTTTTGTTGAGCCTTTCTAGTAAGGTCAAAATATTTTTCTCTTTCTCTTATTTCATAAATGTTCCGTATATTTTCTAAACAAGAAACTCCAAGATAAGGACACAGAAGCTGAATGTTCCAACTTGAAGTACTTAAGAAAGTTTTCTTTTTCAACTTCAGGACTTTAGGCAGATGTTTCCTAAAAAGTTCAACACTGTTTTGGGTATTTATTGTTGTGAATTCAAGGTATATATTACCTGTGTAGCATGTAGCTGTCATCCAGTCAGTTAACATAAAACAGTAAGATGTAGTAAAATGGAAAGGCTAGAAAGAAAAGTAAATATCTGACTCATCTGAGAACTATTTAAAAAATACTATTGAAAGAGCAAGCAGGCAAAAACTCTTTAAAAGATATTTCTGAGGAATGGAAAGAGCAAATTGTGGTAACATTGAAATTGCAATTTTTGTTAAATCTGCGGATCAGTTGAAAAGAACAGACATCTTGGTAAAAAGGAATCTTTCACCCATTGAGCAATAATTTCTCTTAATGTGCCTAAATTTTCATTTACTCTCAAGTGAGGAATTTTAACTTGTGTAAATTTATTAAATTATAGTAAATATTTTCTTTATCTAAAAATACTTATTTATTTGGTACTAAACAGCTCAGATTCATAGTGATCCTCCTTTCTCAGCCTCGGAAGCCCTGGGATTACAAGTGTGCACCATCACTCCCAGTTTCGGGGCCCACACAGCATGCAGTATGGGGTCTGAATCTGGGTCCTTGTGCTTGCCATGTGGGCAAACTATCTCCCCACTGCTAAAAATATCAGTTTTATTAAAATAAGATTATAATTACATGATATATTTATTTTATATTATTTCATTTTTGAAGTCATAGTATTTATACAAAATAAAATACAGTTATATTTTCTCTCTTGATCTTATACTACCTGACTACTAAGTTGACTTAATGATTTTTAAATTTTTAAATATAATTTTATGGCTTTTAAAGTTATCCATCCAAGGCAGGAGAGATGGATGACTCAGTAGAATAAGCACTTCCCTGGCAAGTGCAAGGGCCTGAGTTCAATCCATGGCTCCGTCAAAAAATAAAATAAAGTTATCCATCCAATAAATTAGTTATTCTTTTCAATGTATTTGCTTGTTATTACTTAAATTTTATTTTATTTTGAAGAGTAAAAACAGCAAAACAAATAGAAGAAACATGGAGATAGAGTAGCATAACAATACATATGTTATGGATTTTCAAAAAGGAATAGCTAATTAACAATGGTTGTACCCTTCTCCACTGCTGGTGGGAATGTAGACTGGCACAATCATTATAGAAATCTTAAGGAGACTCCTTAAGAACTGGGACTGGAAATCCCATTCTATCCAGCTATCCCCCTAATGGGAATTTTCCCAAAGGAATGGAAAACTTCTTATCATAGTGATATGTATACCTATGTTTACAGCAGCACAACTGGTGATAGCCAAATCTTGGAAACAACCAAGATGCCCATCATATGAGGAATGGTTGAAAAGATATGATTTTTTATACAATGGGGTATTTACTTAGCTGTAGAGAATGATTAACTTGAAGCATTTATATTGAAGTGGATGCCACTCAAAGATATACTGATAAGTGACATAAACCAGACCCAAATTTGCAAATATTGTATAGTCTCCCTAGTATAAGAAATCAAAAGTAGAATTATAAATAGAAAGGTAAACACAATCAAAAGGAAAGTGAGAGCTTGAAGACTGGACAACGAGGAGACGGGAAGGAGAAAAACTGGGAAACAGGACAGGGACAAAGCCATACAATTGTACACACAAGATGAGCAAGGCAATGATCCAGAGAAACATCAGCAGAGTTTTGAAAGTAGCAGTTAAATGGTAGGACTCTCAGCCTGACTAACTATATATACTGATACCTGTGAACCAAGCAAATGCACTGAAGATAGCAGTGTATAACAAAAGGGTCACACTTGGAATGCCTGTCATTCTGATTTGCTAAATACATACTTCCTGTCATGACATATGCATTATTACCATACTATCTCACAAGTTTCTTTTTTATGCATAATAAATAAAAAAAGACACAAAAAAGACACAAAAAATGTTCTGCTACAAGACTGTATATAGTTAGTTTTCTAAATTTCTGTGTAATAATATGTGTATATTACTATTTTTTAAAGTTTTTCCCTTCATATTCTGTAAGGACTTAAAGTTCATCAGTACTTGATGGAAAATATCTGTTCCACATTATGCCTATGATGTTTGATATTTAGACAGAAGTTAGGGTAAATCAAACTGCATATGTTGCAGGGTAATAATCAGCTTTTCTTCTGAATGGTTACCAACCTAAGTTTGCAGATCAAAAATTGGAGAAATGGAAGGGCTGCAAGGTCAGCCAACATTTTGGCTCTAGCCTTTCAAGGTCAATGAAGACTCAGGACATAGGAGAACCTGTACTGTAACATCAAGGAACTCAGTTGTGCCCCAAATTTTCTGACCAAGGAGATTGTGGAGCCTCAGGGGAATGCGATCGATGATGTATAGTTTGCCTAAGGGGGGTCACATGTAGAGAAAACTTTCTCACAGGTTTTCACAGAGAGCAAAATTGATCAAGCAATGGCCATGATTCATCCACATGGCTGATACCAACAAAGGATCTACAAAGTGCAGTACAGGGTTACAGAATAAACCCTGCACTTGACTGACCTTATCAGATACAAAAGTTATATTTCTTGTTATACAGGTCTTGCTTTATCTTAGTCTTAACCACCCAACAGAAAAGTATAAAAAGGAGGTATATAAAGTAAAGCCATATTAATATGCTGATCTGTAAAAGGCTCTAGTCAACAACTCCTATGGATAATCCACTACTATTGTGGACTACTAGATTTTGTGGAGTGTTTTGTGAGACTGCTCCTGATCTAATTTCCTCTATCTAACAACTGCTCTGCAGTTGTTCCAGTTACTATTATTTCAGGGATTTCAGGTGTGTGATTTCCAATTTCTTCTATGTTGATTTCTCCTGGGTTTGTTCTTGGTGGGCGTGGGGCCTGAAAATGTGTTCTGCTCATTTTTGAGATTTTTCTATTTCTGAGAGAACTCTTCATTTTGATTCCTGTGATACCATTTTGTGAAAGTTTGATAGGTAGTATCTGTATCACTGCAATCAGAGCCTGTGTGTCGAGAGTCATTTGTCGGCACTCCTCCTGTATTCTTGTTTTGTATGTCCCAGAATTTTGCCTTCTCTATTGATTGAGAGTGGGGTATTGGTTTCTTCTGTCTTTCAGTGTAGGGCTTTGTGGGGTTATTACCCAAGCATCTCTTGATATTATTATACCAGTGAGAACATGTGGTTAAGGCATTTATAGATTCCTTTTTACATTAGTACAATTAGCAATACTAACAGCTAGTGAAATTTAGAAATCAACCACCTTTTGTAGCCAGTGATTTGTACTTCAGACCACAGGAACAAACATTATAGCTGTCTAACAAAACAGATCTTAAATGGGAGTTTGTATTTAAAGTAGTTCCCCTGAGTTCTGTCTGGGCACCTCCCCTTCATGTGCCTGGAGTCTTCCCGGCAGACTAGCTCCTTTGGTTACCTGCTTTCACCGCTGAGCTGTGTTGATGCTCTTGTAGCTCTGGGACTTGGTCTGGTCTTGGCTGGGCCCCGCAGTATACCTCAGCTCACTGTGTCTAGATTTAATGAACTCAAATTCTACAGGCTGGACCTTGCCTGAGTCTGGTTACTGTGTTTGGCTCCTTCCAGCTGCGCCCAGTTAAGTAAGCCTGCTGCACCCCACTGGCTGCCTGTCCCACAGCTCCTTCTCTGTAGACCTGTTGAGGCAGAGTGGGCCCACCGTGCCCTGCTGTCAGGCTATAGCCTGCAACTTTTTGCTTGATATTTCTTTGCATTTCTGTACTATACTGGCTAAGATCTATACTTCAGTGTTTGTACTGACAAGAATAGTGACTATCTTACTTCTGAGATTAGGAGAGCACTTGATACTTCATCATGAATTATGATGCTGGACACATGTTTGTACTTTGTACTTGATATTTATCAGAATTTGAATCATCTTGCCATTACTTATTTTTACCACACATCATTGTTTAAGGTTGACCAATAATTTTTCTCCATTGATTAAAGTGATAATATTTTCATTTGTATTAAGATATGACTAATTATATCAATTTATTTTTAATATTAGACCAAACATATACCCATGGCATAATCCTACTTGGTCCAATATAATCTGTATACTTTTTATTTAGTTTTTTTATATAATTTACTAATTTATTGTGAAGGATTTGCATCTATACTAATAAAATCAGGAAGTTTTTTCTATATCATATGTTCTGCTCCTCTGGCATCTGGGTGATACTAGCCTTGATGAGACAGTGATTCCTTAGTCTTCCTTTGCTTTTAAACAAGTTTGCATAAGATTGGTACTGTTTCTGCTGGAAATATATGATAGAATTTAATAGTGAAACCAGCTGAGCTTGGAATTTGTCGAAGGGTTTCAATTTTAAAATTGACTGCACACGTCTACATATACTATTAATATTTTATACTGCTTATTTTTAAGTTTTAATCACTTGAAAGTTGCATTTGTTCATATCAGGCAAACTTGTTCATAGTTTTTAATAAAAAGAGTCTGGCTCTATTTATCTCTGTTTAAGTGCTGACAACTTTTGAACCTCACCTATCTGTCTCTTCTGTCCCATGTCAAGAAACCAGCATAACAGCTGCATGCTTCCTTCTTCTATGCCAACTGAAGTTTCAAAACAAGCAGCTCACTGCATGCTCAGGGAATTCCTGTCACAGACCTACCCTGTGACCACAGTGGAGTTCCAGGGGGTTCTCCTTAGCCTGTGCTCTGAGAATGTCTTCAGATAAGTCTCCTCCTTGAAAAACCTCATCAAAGGAGTAAAAAAAAAAAAATTTTTTTTTTTTTTTTTCCGGAGCTGGGGATTGCACTCGCTCTTGCACTTGCCAGGAAAGTGCTTATTCCACTGAGCCATCTCCCCAGCCCCTAACAACATTTTTATGACTTCTTCCTGTGTGTGTTGATATTGTTCACCTTGATATCTGAATTTTGTGCCTCTGAGAAGTGGTCCCTCCTAAAGTATTTACTTTCTGTTTTTAAGTGCCTTCTGGATTAGTATGCTGTCCCTCTTTCAATCCTTATAGTGGTCATTTTTCTAACTCAGCCTACCTAGAGAATTATCTGCTATTTATCCTTTTAAAATATCACATTGTGGAGGGGCCTGGGGAGATGGCTCAGTGGAATAAGTGCTTCCCTGGCAAGCACAAGGGCTTGCGTTCAGTCCCTGGTTCCACAAATAAAACAAAATAAAGTATCACTTTTTGGGTTTCTATACTGATCGTTAAAACCTAATATATTACCAGTTTTTCATTTATTTCCTGCATTTTGTTGTTTTTAGTTTAAATTTCATTTTTCTTACTATTTAAGTTATAATCTTAGTTTCTTTTCTTTTTTTCTGAATAAAAGCAATAAAAGTGATGATAGGCCCTATAATTATTATGGTAGCATTAACTCACAGAATGAGTTATGCTTTGTATTAAAAATCACTCCTATCAAAATATTTTCTAAATATATGTCATGTCATAAGAGCTATGAGTGTGTCAGAAGTTAAACAGGTAGTTGATTTATTTCTAAATATGAGACTATTGCACATGTAAGAATTTATATTTTTGTTACAATTTCACATTCAGTATTATTTATTAGATATGCAAGCCCTTACAAATGGTCTACAGTGGTGACTAGTCCATATTATTTTTTAATCTATCTATATTTATATACTGTTCAATTGAATATTTCCTATATAGCGCCTATATCCAAGTGTTTGGTAGTATTATTCATTCTCTGTGTATTCACTGATGTTTAGAATACTCGTTCTGCTAATTATTGTGGTGGACTGCTAAGTGGGGGTCAACTTGTTACACCAAGCTGAACTGAGCTAGCATAGTGCTGGGTATGGGACACCTGCCTGAGGATTGCCGCCAGCAGCATAAGAGGCACAACTAGAGAATCTGTTGGCAGGCTGTTAGGGAAGATGCTTGGAGAAGCTCCTGGGAACCTGTTAGGGAGCTGCTGGTCTCTGCTGGTTCTCTCATCTTCTGAAGGACCTTCTCACACTGGCTGTCCTGACGAACTCACCAGCTTTCATTATCAAAGAAGCTAAAGATCCTGTTGTCACTGAAATGGCTATTGTTCCCTTTGGAGAGCTCTGGTCTTCATTTTGAGCACTTCCTGGCTCTGGAGGGGAAGATGGTGCACAGTTCGGTCTCCTGGAGAAGCTTGTCATATTGACTTTCCTGAAAAGAACTCAGCTTTTCTCATCATCGGAAGATCTCAGAACCCCACAGTTGCTGATGATGGCTGAGATACTTTTTAGAGGAGCCCTGATTCTTACGTTGAGCATTGCTTCCTGGATCCAGTGCAGATCCCCCAGCCTGCTGGCACATCCTACACGCCACTAGCACAGATATTTTAGCTTCTACCACTGATCTTTGGGCCTTCCCAGTGCAGATTTGTGAAATAAAGCTGCACAGGAATTTGTCATACACTCTAGGCCTCCAATTGAACTTGTGGGAGGAACTGCTGTAGGTTCTAGTTCTTCACCCAGTCTCATGCAGGACATTACTGTGGGTTTCAGGCCTTTTGTTGAATTTTTGGTTTATGATTCTTTAGGTGACCATTCCAAATAATCTGATAAAATATGTTTCCTATATTGTATTGTACTGAACTGTATTTTCCCCTTGCAAAATTCCAAGTCATGACAATTATTGAGAGTGAAAGGTTGAAATCACCACACATATTTTTATACAGTATTTCTATTCCTCCTTTAATTTGTTGGAATACAGGTTCTCCTTGTGCATTTTGAAACTCTCATACCAGGTTCATAGGCTTTGGAGATATTTATATTGTCTTGATAAATTTAACTTTTAATATTAATATATCCTTTTGTATCTGGTGCTACTTCTCTTGAAGCCCCCATTGTCTGACAGAGCATGACCTCTTAACCTTTGTGATAGGTAGTGTTTTCATGCCTGTATCTTTTATGAGTCCATATAGTGAAAAGATGTTTATTACTGATATTACATAGTTGTCTCATACGTTTAACCAGTTAATAGTCTGCCTTGTATTCAAGCATTAAGACCATTGATGTTTAACATAATTATTCATATTATATTTAATCATGTTGTTTTTCTACTTTATTCTTCTGCTACCTATTTGCTCTTCTTTTGTTTTTCCAATTTGGTCTACTTTTTATTGGTTTTAGTATTCCATTTTATCTTGTCAACTCAATCATTAGCTACAACATTTTATTATCTCACTGACTGGAGTTTGTACTATGTGATCTTGAAGTTTCTATAACATGTTTACATATTTTATTTACCCATTCATATAACAGAAATGTCCAACAGTATTCATAAAATATCTCCTTCCTTCCTTTATTCCAACATTCCTTAGAAAACTATTTATTTATTTATTTGGTCCAAGTCTCACTATTCAATTTGGACTCGTAGTGATCACCATGTCTTAGCCTTCCCAGCCCTGGGATTACAGAAGTGCGCCACCATGCCTGGTTTTGGTGGCCAGCACAGTGCACCTGGGGTTCCAAGGATGGCGTAGCATGCAGTACTGAGGTTCAAACCCTGGGTGCTTGCACTTGCCAGGAGGTGCTTAGACTGCCAAGCTGTCTCCTCAGGCCCTACGTTAACATTCTTATAAAATCTACAATACACTATATTTATTTTTGGTTTCAGAACATATAATTTAAGAAGTACTTTGGAAAATAATTCTGATACTTATCATTTTTTATAGATCGTATGCAACAAAACTTTCACATGGAATGCATCTCCTTTCATCTCATTTTTTGAATGCAGGTATGTTATGCATATACCTGCTTAATCTTATTCATATTTCCTTTTAAGCTTCATTGGGCATGTATAGAATAGGCTCTACTATAGGACTAATTTAGAAAATTGAATTTAGCGATTCAGTAGACTGTAGTTCTTTAGACTTCTTTATTATTGCTCTGCGTACTCATGGAGTTTCTCTACTCTTACCGCTCTGAACTCCATCATCACTCAGCCTCTTGGAAGCTGTGAAAATTATTGCACTGAAGTTTCCTGCTAGTTGTTCTCTCTTGATATTCACTTTTTTTGTGGCCTGGTTTGTGGTGTCTCATCCTACAAATATGTAGTTTAGTATTCATCAAAACTCAGAGAGGGAATAGCCTACTGAGACTTTGAACACTCTTTTTAATAACTACAAATCTCCATTATTCTACTTTCCAGACTCCCCATCGCCACCTCCCTGAACAGGGAGGAATGTCTCGAGCAAATGGGTCTGCTGTGCTCTGCATGTATTGCTGCTCACTACGCCATGTATCCAGAGAAGGAAACACAGGTGATCAGAGCACACTTTGTTTTCCTGTTGTCGGGATTGGTAGTCCTGATCTTCAAACTGCTCATAATCTGTTATGGTTGTCTCCTTTATCTTGTCTACTTTCAAATTGTATATGGAAAGAAAATAAATACGGTAACTTTTCCTCCATCACTTACAAAAAAGAAGTTATCCCACTGTGTTATTTTTGTTTTTTCTTTTCTGTATTTCGGACAGGATCCACAGGGTGCACAGGGTCTCATTACATAGATCTGACTAATAATAATTCTCCTGCTTTCAGCTCCCCAGGGACTGGGATTACAGGCCTGCGTCACCACGCCCAGTCTCAGCCACTCCCTCAGTGCACCCCACAGATAGGGCCAGCACAGTATGCCGGGGATTAGAACCCGGCTGCTGTGCTCTGCCTAAACAGGTGCTTTAGTGCACTGAACTATCAGACCGGCCCTCCACTGTGTTAATTTTTAATGTACATATACATTTTCTATATTTCTAAACTAGGAAATTTTAAATAACACTCAGCTAGTATTACCATAATAAGTTGATTTCCTCATAGAGAAATATTTTTACTGTTTTTCAAAGAGACATAAAAATAATTTTAAAACAAGATAACAGGAAGGTAACAATGGTTAATAGATTGCATATTATTATCTTTAAATTAGCTACTCAGCGTACAAGAGATCATTTTTAGCTATTCCTTGGTGGATGGACATCTGAGTTGGTTCCAATATTAAACTATGACAAACTGTATTACTATAAATATGGGTACACATATATCTCTATGGCATTATGTTTTTAATTTTTTTGAAAAAATACCAACAAGAGGAATAATTGGGTCAATTGTACCGTTAGTCTTTTTCCTTTTATTTTCTTTCTTTTTTTTTTGGCAGAACTGGGGATTGAACTCAGGCCCTTGTGCTTGCCAGCGAAGTGCTTATTCCACTGAGCCATCTCCCCAGCCTATTTTCTTTCTTGTTTTTTGAGCTTTCCACCACTGATTTCAAGACTGGTTGCACCAGTCTACACTCCCACCAATAGATGAGAAGGGTTCCCTTTTCCTCAGTGTTCTGTGAGTATTTCTTAATGACTGAGCTCTTGATGATAGTCATTCTTTCTGAGGTGAATGGAATCTCAGTGTTGTTTAATCTGCATCTTGTGAAGTAACAGTTTGTTTAACAATTTTTCATATATTTATTTTCTGCTTGTATTTCTTTACCTGAGAAGTGTGTTCATCTCAGATGCCCTTGTTTTTAAATTGGGTCTTCAAATTTTGGAGGTCTGATTTTTTTTTTTAGTTCTTTATATGTTCTCAACAGCAATTCTTTGTTTAAGGGACAGAAGCAAACATTTTTTCCCATTTACCCTGTTAGTGGTTTCTTTTGCTGTGCAAAATCTGTTTAATAAGATGAGATTCCGGTTGTTGATTCTTTGTGATAGTTCCTGTATGATTAGCGTTTTATTCATAACGTTGTTGCCTGAACCAGTGTTTTTGAGAGTTTTACCTGTTCTATCTTGCAGCAGATTTAATGTTTCTACTTTAATGTTTAGCTCTTTGGTCCATTTCAAATTTGGTTTTTGCATAGTGAAATACATGGATTCAATTTTAATCTTTCTCATGTGCTTGTGAGCCACTTTTTCATACAGAATTTTTGAGGTTATCTAAATTTTCTTTTTTGAGGTTATCTAAAGGCACCAAGAAGTCTGTTTTGTATTTATCAGATCTTTTTTCCTACATTTTTGTATAAACATTGCTTCAATTCTTTTCTTTTTTCTTTCTTTCCTCCTTCCTCCTTTCTTTTTTTTTTTTTTTTTTTTTTTTTTTTTTTTTTTTTTTTTTTTTTTTTTTTTTTTTTTTTTTTTTTTTTTTTTTTTTTTTTTTTTTTTTTTTTTTTTTTTTTTTTTTTTTTGGTGGAATTGGGGATTGAACTCAGGCCTTTGTGCTTGCCAGGGAAGCACTTATTCCACTGAGCTGTCTCCCCTACCCCTGTTTCAATTATTTTCAGAATGAGCACCAAACTGGTACCATCTATGGTAGAAGTGTTGAATCTCCCATGGATGTTGATGTTGTTATTATTGGTCTTTTCTAAGAGAAGCTTATTTAAAATTGTTGATTGGATCAGCCTGGTTAGAGAAACAATCTCTTCATTACTTTACCTTTCACTGTGGAGTCTTGCTTGATGACAGTAACTTTAAATAGCAAATCTCTAGGTTTTGCACAGGTCTTCAAAGCCATTTCCTAATACTAAAGTAGAAAAACCATTAGCATTTATATATTTAAGCTAAATTGACAAGAACAATTTAGCATGCTCTGACAGTTTGATTTCTGGTAAGAAATTGAAAGTGATGCAAACACATTCTCTCTATTGTTGGATTTTTAAATTCTTAAATGATGCCTATCAACAAAAACAATTGCATCAACATTTCTTATTCTGAAATCCTGACCCTCAAGGGGTGAAACTAGAAGGTGATGTCATTGGAAGTTGATAGATCATGCAGTAAAGCTTGCCTCATTTAGGACAACAACCTTATAAAAGACACACCTGAGAGGACTCTCATCCTCTCCTGCATAAAAGGACCCCAGAAAAGACAGTTATCTATAACCAAGAAGAGAAAACTCATCAGAACTGGACCACGCTGATGCCCTGATCACTGGATTTCTTGCTGCTAGAATTGTGAGAAATGCATTTCTGCTGTTTATAAGCCATTCACTGCACAGAAATTTGTTACAGTAGCCATCACTAAATCAAGACTATCCAAGACATCTGTCCTATTAATGAACACTTAAATTTGATAATGAAATCCATGAGGTTCTCCGTTGTTTACAAGCAATAGGGTGCTCTATACATTATGCTAAATGTAAGACAAAAATAATAAAATCAACTAGTATGGTGTTTATCTCTAGCAGTAGAAATGAATATAGTTGAATGTAGGACTGTCAGGTTAAAAAATTGGCAAGGGCCTGAGAACTGAAGATGTTTTTACTAATTGAGACTGCAGATTCTTTGAGACAAATGAAAAACCTTGACTAGTAGGAAATCAACATGTGAGCTACAATAGGTATGTCTTCACGTTTCTTCTTTTAATCTGATGTTTCTAGAACTGTGTAGAGTTTAAAATAAATTGGCAAGTCTTATTTATATCATTGTGCAGTCTTTCATACTTCTTTAATATACATCTTTTAGTTATTAAAAGTTTGGAATCAGATGCCTTTCTTTGGTCACTTTGGGAATCACCCATAGTACAGGTTTACTGATAACAAATTCAGTTATAATATGAAACTTGTAAAAGTAATCCTTCTCTCCTAAATTAGGTCTGGGCATTATTTGAAAAGTTGAATCCTAGTTATTAAATTTATAGGAGATGCATAACAAATAATTAATATTCTGGCAACAAAGATCTCAAATTCATAATTATATGTTGGAACAAAAATAGTTGGTTTATAAACATTTTCACCACTTGAATGGTTCAAGTGAACTGCTGTAGTAAAAGTTTTCAAAGGAAGAGATTTAATACAGGACACATAGTATTGGGATTATTTTATAGCATTCGCTCAAAAGGTCAAGGCCAGAAGAGTAACATAGATCTGTGCACATACTGGAAATGCCGAGAGTGCAGCTGAGGGCCTGTATCCTACTGCAATGTCCTGCATGAGTCCAGCTGAAGACCTTCAGCTCAGAACAGTGCCCCCTACGAGTCCAGCTGGGGGCCCAGAGCCCACAGCAATGTCTCAGGCAAGTCTGTGTCACAGATCTGCACTCAGGGGACCCATGGGTCAGTGGGGGAAACTAGAAGGCTGCACCACGGGGAGGAAGGATCTGTACCAGCAGGCTGAGGGACTGGCCTGGAGCCAGGAAGCCATGTGCAAAGTAAGGGCTGAGCTCCCCTGAAGAAAACTGCAGCCATTTCCGGTGGTAGTGTGGACCTGAGCTCCTGGGACATGGGGAAGAGCTGAGTTCCCGAAGCGGCCTGCCAGCTTCCCCTCCCTTTCTGCTTTCATGCTGCTGGCAACAGTCCTTAGGTGGGCGCTCCTCACCCAAACCGTGCTGACTCAGCTCAGTTCAGCGTTCCCACTTACCATTAGTTAATTCACCTCATAAACCAAACCAGAAAAAGGTACACCACCCCTGAATTTTTACTGCTTATTATATATAAACACAGTTACGTTTTACTACTCTGGAGAAGCCAGATATTTTTAAAGAACAACTATATTTCTTTTTATTCTGATTACCAGTCATTTTGCTTTATTTCATGAGTTTTAGATAATGCAAATCTTTTTGCTTCAACAGCAAATATTCTCAGAAATACATGGCATTTAATAACTAGAAAGATAATGCTAATGCCCACCTGCATTTATAGATAATTCCCCTTGGGAATTAATGGAGTATTTTTGAATATTAGACCGCCTCAGAGTAAGAACAGTGTAGTTTGGATCATTATCTTCCGCTTTTTAGCAGGAGTAAACAATTTCCTCTAAGATTGTTCAAGTGTCAGATACCTGTTTGTATGCCTCTCTAGGAATTTGATTCAAAGAAATTAAAATATATATTTAAAATCTAAAACATGGAGTATGTGTGCAGAATATGTAAAGAACTAAGTTCAAGGGCCAACAAGATAGCTCAGAAGATTGAAGCACTTGCTTAGGTAGATTCAGGGGCCAGGGATTCAATCCCCTAGGCTGCTGTGTCAGTCCTGCCCCCAGATGGTGCTGAGACAGGGATTGAGCCTGGGCGTGGTGGGGCCAGCCTGCAATCCCAGCTCTTGAGAGGCTGAAAAACAGGAAGGGTCACTACAAGCACACTCTGTGTGGTGAGACCCTGTACTAAATACATTTAAAAAAAAGAATTAAGTTCAATAAAAGAACAAGTAACCTCAATTTACACTTTTTTTTAGAAAATTCAAATTATTTGAACAGATACTTCACAAATAAAGTAAAAGTGATAAAATAAAAAGATTCATAATATTATTATTTTTCTTTATTTTTATTTTATTGAAGTACAAATATCAATCAGACTGTTTTAAGACACCGTAACACGACAAATTCGATAAATTAATACATTGCAAACTGTTTTCATACTGTTTTGGTATCGTACAAGGTGCATACATGATATTATACTTACAGACATTATTATAGCAGATGTCTCTTATCAGTAAATTAAGAGTGTAGCTATTTACATATCTTATTTTTTATACCTGAATTAT
>PVKA01025242.1:0-33172 GCA_004027165.1 Ctenomys sociabilis
ATAATTATTGAATCTTTGATATAATTCAGCTATAAAAAACCTGTAAATATAATTTCATGTATGCACCTTGTACAGTACCAAAACGTTATGAAAACAGTTTGCAATGTATTAATTCATCGACTCTGTATGGTTAAGGTGTCTTGAAACTGTCTGATTGACATTTGTATTTTAATAAAATAAAAATAAATGGAAAAAAAGAATATTGTAATAATGCATGTAATTTTACCTCATTTTCTCATTTGCTACTGTTATTTAAATTCATTCTCAACACTCGTATGTATAAAAGATGATTGCATCAGATTTAACCTTTTAAATAAAATGCATTCTATCAATTAAGTCTTTACCAAAAATACAAAAGTATAATTAAGAAAAAAAAAACACTTTCAAAATATATCCACAGTGTTCTAATCAAGAGGAATACAAATGAATATAGTTACTTAGGCCCAAAGCACATCACTGAAAATCAACCAAAGACATATCTTTACTAGCAATGAAGTCTTTAGACTGTGTCCACAAGCCTTAACACAAAACAAATCACAGACATAATAGAAACATGAGAAGACAAGTCAACAAAGTACCTCCCAAAACTTCCAATCCCACCAAAGATAATCCAGGGGACACTGAAAGGCAATGAAAATGAATAAGCCATGCAACTAGATTACTCAAGAGGATAACAGAAGAAGATAGAAAACATCAAAGAGGTATTCATAAGGATCACAGAAAATGTAAGTGAACATTTAGAGCTTTCAAAAGACATTAATAAAAATGAGATGACATAAACACAACAATAAAAATAACAAATGACAAGGTTAGCAGAAAATTAGAATCATTGAAGTGTTTCAATCAGAAATCCAGGAGACTGAAAATTATGTTGAAACTATGGACAGAAGAGCTGACCAATGGAAAGGCAGAAATTCAGCACTAGAAGACAATGATGCTTTCAAAGACTATCTACTTAAAGACACCTCAAAAGCAACAACAGAACTTGAGAAATAGATCCAACAGCTGCTAGATGAAACAAAGAACACTAGTCTAAGAACAGTTGGAATAAGTGAAAACAGACAGCACAAATACATACAAAATCTTCCCACAAAATATTTCAAATATAGGAAAAGAAATAAACATTCTGAGAAGTGAGACATACAAAATTCCAAATACCTATGATTAAAAAAAAACCTCTAGGCTACATTATACTCAAAGTACCAGGTGTCTAATATAGGATCAAAATCTTAAAAGCTGTTGGTCAGGGCCCAGGGAGATGGCACAGTAGAAAAAGTGCTTGTCTGGCAAGCACAGGGTCCTGAGTTCAATCCCCAGTTCCATGAAAACAAAAAGCTGTTAGATAAATCCAACGAATCATGCATAAAGATAAATCTATTAGAATCACAGTAGACATCTCTACACAAAACCTAAAGGACAAATGGGTTTCTTAATTAACATTTTTTATTTTTATTTTATAAAGAGTAAAATTAGAATTAAAACAGAAAAATTATAAGTGATACAGAACTTCACCTAACAAAGTAATATGAATTTCACAGTACTTGTTTTTAATGCATAGTGTTGTCTTCCAGCCAGTTATTCATATTACCAGATATATGCATGCAAAATTGGAAAAAGAAAGAAATATATAAGAAATTATGAGGAGGAAAAAGAGAAACAATTGAAAAAGGAGACAAAACAAATTAAATATTATCTGTTCCTTTCTGTAGACCAGTAGAAACCCACAGTACTGTTGTCCAAACCATCCTGCTTACATACATAGATAAATCTCTTTCTCCTACTCCCTCTCCTGTCCTTCTCCTCAACTTAGTAACTCTTTCCTTTTGAATAAGTTCATTCCCTTTTCCCAGTATGTATTGCACTCTTCAGATTCCAAGAACAAAAGTATTTTTAGTGAGGTGTTCCAAGGCTTAAAGGATAACCACTCACAATCCTGACTTACATATCCTGCAAAACTTTCCCTCAAAATTTAAGAATATCCATGAAAAGGAGCATGTCAGGAGATACATGCATATATATATATATATGTGCATTATATATTATATATATATTATATATATATATATTATATATATATATAATATCACAAGTATTAGAAAACAATTCTCAAGAATTTTTTCTCTAGAGACAATGATGCCAAAAATGAAAATAAGCAGCTAAGCAAAAGAAAGAAAAAGGACATTCACATCAGGAAAATAATGCAATGTTTGCAATAAGTAAACCTCTCACAGTAATAATTCTCAATGTGAATTGTCTCATCAATAGACACAGGTTTGCAGAATAGATCAAAAAACAAAACCCAAGAATATGCACTATACAAGAAATGAATTTCATTAAAAAAAAACCTTACAGATTGAAAATAAAAGACGGAAAACAATAATCCATGAAATGGATACATGGAAAGATGCAGTAGTAGCTGTCACAATTTCAAACAAAGTTGATTTCAAATCAAGATTGATCAGAAATTATCTTAAAACTGTTTCATTGATATTTGTACTTCAATAAAATAAAAATTAAAAAAAAAAGATTGATCAGAGGACACAAGGAAGGCCACTAGGAAGAGAAGACAATTATAAACAGATACACTACAAACATGAGCACATACAACTTCATAAAACAAACACCAACAAATGTAAAAAATCAGATAAACACAATACACTTTTAATGGGGGACATCAGTACCCCACTGACACAGACGGACAGATCATCCAGCAAAAAGTCAACAAATAAAATCACAATAGGTCAAAATCTGCCATCAAATGGATTTAGTAGATATCTGCACAGTGTTCCACCCAACAACAGAATGCACATTGCTCTCAGCAACACATGGGACATTCTCCAAAATAGACTACATCAGGGAATAGTGCACTGAAGCTAGAAATCAGTCATAAAAGAAAACACAGAAACTATGCAAAACATGTAAATTAATAACCTATTCAATAATCAGTGAATTGCAGATGAAATTAAAGAACAAATTAGGCATTTTCCTACAATCTAATGACAGTTAGTACAACACAACCCAGAATCTATGAGTCACAATGAAAGCAGGCCTAAGAAGGAAGCATACAGATGTAAATTCCTACAATAGATAAATAGAATGAACTCAAATAAATAACTGAGTGATGAATCTCAAAATCCTGCAAAAACAGTAATAATGGAAATTCAAAGCTAGTACAATGAAGAAAATTAGAAAGATTATGACAGAAATTAATGAAATTGAGACTAAAATAACAATACAAAGAACTAATGAAGCCGGGTGTGGTGGTGCATGCCTATAATCCCAGCACTCAGGAGGCTGAGGCAGGAGGATTATTTTGAGTTGGAGACCAGCCTGAGCTACAAAGTGAGCTTAAGGCCAGCCTGAACTGCATAGTGAGACCCTATCTTAAAAAAAAAAAAAAAAGAACTAATGAATTAGAGTTGGTCTTTTGGATGAAAATAGAAAACCCTTAGCCAATCTTACCAAAATTAAGAGACAGAAGTCCGAAAATCAAGCAATTAGAGATGAAAAAGTTATAATGATGAAAGATTCTGCAAAAATTCAGAATATTATCAATAAGTACTTTAAGAATCTGTACTCTAATAAAATGAAAAACTCAGAAGAAATGGTTAGATTCCTCGATGCATATGAACTATCAAAGATGAACCAAGATCATGCAAAACTTTTGCATAAACTGATACCAGTTAATGATATTAAAGGGCTAATTTAAAATCTTACCACTTGGGAAATGCCCAGGTCCTGACATATTCATTGCTGAATTCTACAATAACTTTTGAAAGATCTAATGCCAATACTCTCCAAACTCTTTAATGAAGTTGAAAGAGAAGCATTGTCCTCAAAGCCATTCCTGGAAACAAACATGATCCTAATTTCAAAACCACTGAATGACCCAACTGAAAAAGATCACTATAGGCCAGTTACTTCAAAGAACATAAAATTAAAAATCCTCAATAAGATGATGGCAAACAATGCAGCAACTCATCAAAGAGACTATATATCCTCACTAAATAGGATTTATTCCAGATATGGTTCTATAGATGCAAATAAATTAATAGATATAGAAGGCAGGCCTTTATCTCCATTCTATCAGAGACGGCTATTCCTTTGCCATTTAAATATTGTAGGTGTGTGAATTCAGCAAAATAATTCAATATAGTCCAGTAGTCTATAATAGTAATGGGTTATCCGCAGGACTGGCAATGTGAGAAGTTGTTGACCTGAGCCTTTTACAGCTCAGCATATTAATATGACTTTACTTTTTATACCTTGTTTTTATACTTTTCTGCTGGATGGTTATGACCAAGATAAAGCAAAACCTATATAACAAAAAATGCGACTTTTGTATCTGACAAGGCCAGTCAGATCTCCTCAGGATTTACCCTGAAACCCTGTACTGCAGTGTCAGCCATGTGGATGAGTCACGGTCATTGCTTGACCTGAGAGAATGTTTTCTCTCCATGTGACTCTCCTTAGACACACTCTACATTGTTGATCACTTTCCTCTGTGGCCCCTTGATCAGAAAATTTGGGACACACCTGAGTTACACAATATTACAGTACAGGTTCTCTTATGTCCTGAGTCCTCACTAACCTTGAATGGCTAGGGCCAAAATGTTGGCTGTTCTTGCAGCCCTTATTTTTCTCTAATTTTTGGTCTGCAAACTTAAGTTATTAACCCTTCAGAAGAGAAGCTTAATGATATTATTACCCTGTAACATAGGCAGCTAAGCTTAACCTCACTATCTGTCTGAATATCAAATATGTAAGACACAACGTGCAACAGGTATTTTCCATCAAGCATTGATATGTTAAACTTTAAATCCCTAAAGAATGTGAAGAAAAAAAAACCTTTTAAAATAGAAATAAAAAATTACATGTTTTTTACACAGAAATTTAGAAATCTAACCATATACAGCATTGTAGCAGGACAGTCCTGTGACATTTTTTTTTTCTTGTCGCTTGTTTTCATTTATTACCCTTTTTTAAGTAAACATTTACTTGAGCAACAGTACAGCAGTAATTGATATGGTGTTAGAAGCAGTATGTATTTAGAAGACGATATATGACAAACCAATGACTAGCATCATACTAAATGAAGAGAACCTGAAAGCTTTCCTCTAAAATCAAGAACAAGACAAGGATGGCTGCTAGCACCACTCCTATTCAATATAGTTCTCAAAATATTACTCAGAGCAATTAGATGAGATAAAGGAATAAAAGGGATATAGACAGGAAAGGAAGAATGTAAATTATCATTATTTGCAGATGACATGGTACTCTACATAAAGAATCCCATAATCTGCACTAAAATATTCCTAGATTAGTAGGCAAATTCAGTAGCATAGCAGGGTATAAAATCATCATTCAAACATTAATAGCACTCCGGTACACCAATAATAAACTCAGACAGAGCAAGAGAGAGAGAGAGAAATCAGAGTAACAATACCTTTCACAGTAGCATAAAGAAAACTAACATATTTAGGAATTAACCTAACTAAGGAAGTAAAGGTCTCTACAATGACAATTACAGTGCTCTGGAAGATGAAACAGGAAAATATCAGAAAATAGGAAGGTATCCCAAGATCCCAAATAAGCAGAACCAATATAGTTAAAATGACTGCTATGGCATGTATCTAAATGTCCCTACAGAGCCCCATGCACTTATAGGACTTTAGGAAATGACTGTGTCATGTGTGCATGATTCTGGATCACTTCATTGATTTATTTAGCATAGTCCCGGGTGTGAATGATGGACTTACCAAAGAGGAAAGGCCCACCCAGAGTAACAGAAACCAATAGGTTTATGGTCTGGATAGAATAAAAAGGGAAAGAAGAAGGAATCTGATCTTGTTTCTGTCTGCCATGCCATAAATTGATTTGCCTCTTCCATGCTCATCTGCCATGCCATTCTACCTTGGAGCTAGCCCACAAGAGACTAAAACTTAAAAAACTATGAGTTAATATAAACATTTTATCAGTTAAATTGGGGTGTTGTGTATTTTGTCTATTGTTACTTCTGACATTAGTATTTCTCCCAAAAAGCAATCCTAAAATTCATATGGAACCAAAAAAGATGTAAAATAGCAAAAGTAATTCTGAGCAACAAGGGCAAGGCAAGGTCATAATAATGTTGGACTTGAAATTATACTACAAAGCTATAATGACAAAAAGAATAGTATTTTTTTAAAATCCACCAGAAATGTGGATCAATGGAACAGAATAAAGGACCCAGAAACAACTCTAGACACATTCAGCTACTTTATCTTTAACAACAACAAAATGCCAAATCCTTTCACTGGAGCAAATATAGCCTCTTTACTAAATGATCCTGAGAAAATTGGCTAATTGCATGCTGAATATTGAACTTAGACCCATATCTCTCATGATTCACTAAACTAATAAAAAATGGATCAACTACCTCATCATCAAAACAGAAACAATCTGTTGGAACACAACATAGGTAAAACATTCAAAGATATAGACATAGGCAAGGAGTTTCTGAAAAGAAACATGATTGTACAAGAAATAATAGCAAGAATAAGAAGATAGAATCACATCAAATTAAAAGCTTTGCAGATCAAAGAAAACTCCCAATGAAGTGAAAAGATTACCTACAGAATGAGAAAAATATTTTGCCAGCTACACATCAGACAAAAGACTACTATCTAGAATTTAGAAAGAACTCAAAAAGATTAAACCTCTCAAGTTAAAAGATCCAACACAAAAATAGGCACTTGAAATGAGTAGATACTTCTTGTTTTTTATAACAGCCAATTCCTTGCTTAATTAGTATATATTTGAAGTGCATAATGAACATATTGTTCATGAGTAGTTTGTACAAATTTTTTTCTAACGTTGTGCTCTATAGTTATGGGGTCTTACAGGAAGGAGAGAGTGGTAGTTGAGACAATAAATCGACGTGTAGTAGAACATCTTTTTAAAAACCACATAATTGCTATTATAATTAATGGATGAAGAACCAATGGCTAACAAATAAATAAATGGAATTTTCAACATCCCTGGCCATTTGAGAAATGCAAATTAAAATGACATTGAGTTATTATTGGCTATCTTCAAGAAAGCAACCAGTAACAAATAGTGGCTGCAGTGGCTGTGGTGGGGTGGGAAGGACCCCTTCTTCATTGTTGACAGGAGAGGGAGTGTAAACTGGTTCAGCCAGTGTGGTAATCAGCATGGAGATGGCTCAAAATCTAAGAATAGAAATTCCACTTGACCCAGCTGGTATCTTCCCAAAAGAGTTAAAAGACATCATATCACAGTGATATATGCATATCCAGGTTTAGAACAGCACAATTCATAAATCTTGGAAGCAGCCTATATGATGAATGGATAAAGAAAATGCGACATTTATACACAATGGGGTAGTACTCCTCTATAAAGAAGAATAAAATCTGTCCTTTGCAGGAAAATGGATGCACCTTGAGACTATAATGTTAAGTGAAGCAAATCAGCCACATAGTTTTGAATACCACATATATTCTCTTATGAGATGAATAATACTTAAATAAAGTGTAAAATAAAAGACAATAGGAAAAAATGAGAAAAGTATTATTGTAATACAGTATAAACAATGTATCTAGATGTGTACCTTGAGGTAGTATGATCATCTTATTGGTATTTTGTGTCTTTTTGGCTGTTATTCTGGCTATTAATTTGTATTTATGATAACCAACTTAAAAAGGACTTAGAAAATAAATTCATCTGATGCTCCCCCAAAATTGTTTTAAATAGTAGAGAGGGAAGGGAAAAATAAAGAATTGAGATGTGTTATGTACATGTGCCAATTTCCCACAATGAATGTCCTCATTATGTACTACAAACATGTACTAATAAAACATTGATTTTTTTTAAATGTTGGGCTACTGGGGCCATCCATTGGGCCAATTACTTGCGATTCAGTGGGAATAAATAGTATAGCTGAATCAGGTTTACTAAACCTGAGAATTTTCTTATCCAGTAATCTCTTTTCACCATCTGTTGAAACCTAGCACAGTAAAAATGATAACAAATTTACCATCTAGAGCTGGCCTGTGCTTTCTTGGCATGCAGGCATCTGAACCCTCCCCCTTGCTTTGGTACCATGGCTATTCACTGGATAGTAAAAAGAGAGAGAGCCTCCACTCCGAGTTCTAATTCTGTCATTCCAAGCTACAGCCTACTACTTGCATTTTGAAAGTGTTTTTCCATTCCTACACCATCCAAATGAAAAGCACGGCTTTATCTTCTCAAACTTTCCCTTTCATTTCCCCTCATAGTATCTAATTTTCCATTCCATCAAAGTAACCATTAAATTATTTACCCTGTTCAAAAGATTGGTTAATTAATTAGGCATGGTGCCACCTGCCTGTACTCTCAGCATTCTAAAAGACTGAGGCAGGAAGATTGCAACTTTAACACTGGCCTGAACAACTTAGCAAGACTCTGTCTCAAAATTAAAAACTTTTAAAAGGGTATGGGATATAACTCAGTGCTAGTGCCATATAAAACAAGCTAGTTAGAGCTGAGGTTTAAGTAGATGATAGTGAATCACCCTGCTATCTCTTGGAGTTAAGGGCAACAAGCCCACTATGTTTGTGGCTTGATCACTGATTTCATCTTTCAGATCTTAATGGAAGATTCAAACCACAGGATTCAGAGACTCCTAGAGTAGTAAACTA
Source organism: Ctenomys sociabilis (assembly GCA_004027165.1). Taxonomy (NCBI): domain Eukaryota; kingdom Metazoa; phylum Chordata; class Mammalia; order Rodentia; family Ctenomyidae; genus Ctenomys; species Ctenomys sociabilis. Next base: position 8,679 of record PVKA01025242.1, read on the forward strand.
GGGTAATGGGCAATGTAACCAATTCCACGCATAATGGACTAGAAGCAGGTCTTATCATCCACTACTAGACAAGCAAAAGGAAGTCATCTTCTCAAAAAGACACCTCCCATGAAGGACTACTGCAATATTTTGTTACAAGAATGGTGCTGACTTATATATGAAGAAAAAGCCAGAGAATTCTAGAACCTGTGGGAAAATTTGGAACTCTCAGGAAAGTAAATAAAAGTCTTAAAGTGGGAGAAAATAGTTACTCAGAAAAGACCAACAAGTTGTACAACTATACAGAGCAAAACTTTCTCAGAGGATATTCAGATTGTAGGTAACCTGGGAAAAATATTCAGAACAAGCCAAATATCAAATTGAAGTGATACAGTAGTGTTTTGCATTTTTTCTGATTCTTTCAGATAAATTCTTGCTTGGCAGAAAGATGTATATATGGGAAATGGTGAGGTACAAAGCCAGGAAGCAGAGCAGAGGTACAATGCCAGAGCACAAGATGTGGGAGAATAGACACAGGTCCCAAGGTGTCTGAGTTTGTCCAGGCCATCACAAAGTCAGCAGCTGCACTACACCACGTTTCTGTGATGTCCCTGTCTTGAAGCCAGCCAATCACGGACTGAAGCCATGAGCTAAATAAAGCCTTAATTCCTTTAAGTTATGGGTGTCAAGTATTATGTCTGGGCAATGAGAAAGCTGCCTGATGCACCTCAAGTTCTCAAGAGTCAGAAAAATGTTCAGTACAGTGTTCTAAAACCTTCTACCACCACAAAATGATAAGCTGCTTCACCAAAGAATGATAAATTTAACAATAATAAAACTAATGTTCCCAGGAAAGCCAGCTTTATTCAAATGCCGAAGACCCAGCCACGTGAGCCACGTGCCCTCTGAGGACACTTGTGACCAAATACCTTTTAAACTTATAAAGTGCAATACATTTAACATTTATTTCAGTCTCAAAACAACCCCATGAGTTATGTATACTATGTTCCCATTCTGTTAACAAAGAAACTAAAGCTTACCCAAGTTAGGAGATCATCTAAAATATTTATCTGAGAATTCGTTTCTAGTAAGTTTGGAATAGTTTCTTTCAGACTATGCCTCCCACCTAGAACAAGTAGAAGAGTGGAACAAAGCTACAAAAAACATGGTTGGAGAACTCAGAGAGCTTCCAGTACAGCAGAGGGACTTGAAAGGGAAATAAATTGAGACAAATGTGGTATCCACCATCTAATCTTCTCTTTGAGGAAGCCATGATTTTTAAGAACCTTAGAGTGAAGAGTCTCAAAAGCCAAACCAAAAATGGCAACTAAGGCACTAGGAAACCAAACAAAGCTTTTGTGAGTCTCACAGCACAGAGAGACAAAACATGGAGTTCAGAGCCATGCAGAAGCCCAAACCTACAGGGACCTGGATCAGAAAAGGAAAAGACCTCTTGAAAGGATCCCAACATACTTTGAAGCAGTTCACACAAAGCCCTTTCCCCTCTGTATGAACATACAACAAAGTTGAAAATAAGCAAATGAAATATACTATATAAACATCAGCCAAAAGAAAGCTGGCATAGAATGATAATAACCAAGCAAGTCGCATTGTAAGACAATGAGAGGACATTTAATAAAAATCCAATCTGACAGATGGAACAATCCTATATGCAGATATTTATGTAGCCTCACAATATAAAGGAAAAAATAACTTAAAGAAGAAACAAAGAAATCCATCATGATGGTGGGAAATTTTAATGCAATTCCGTGGTTACCAAGACGACCTTTAAATTCACATTTTGGATCCCACTTTCCCAAATACACAACTCTCTAGAAAGCAGACATTTCATTTGCATAACAACAATTCTAAGGAATGAAAAATGTAAGTATATATGCTTCATTCTGAGATCTGGATCATCACAATAATTTCTATATTGTTAATTATTCCCTTGTTTAATAAATTGAAGGAAAAATAGAAAAAATCCTTAATGTGCAATATTTGAATAATACAAATAACAGACTTGGCTTAACTGGCATATATATGTGTATGCATATATACACACATATTTATATTTATATTTTAAGTGTGCCTGAAGCGTTTACAAAATTGCATATATGCTTTTGGCCATAAAACACATCACAATAAATTTTGAACAATTCAAATCACTTTGAGTACATAAAGCTAAAACACTTAAAAGCATATACAGCTGAAAACTCCTCAAATATTTGTGAGTTAAATGTGATGCTTCCAAATAAAACCTAGAGAAAAATGTCCAATAAAATACTTTTAATTGAATAATGAAAATACAATAATGACTGTATAATGATATTTTTTCAACAACAGTGGAACACACACACTATGGTGGTCCCATTAGATTGTAATACAGCTGGAAAATTCCTACCAACTAATGATATGGCTGTCACAATACAATTACATAATACATTGTTTCCACATTTGTGCTGATACTGGTGTAAACAAGTCTACTGCACTGCCATTTTTAGCAAATATAGCCCATGCAATTATAGCATGGAATATTTGATAAGCAACAATTACTGGTTTATGTATTTAATATGTTATTTATCATTATTTTAGGCTATTACTTATAAAAATATTTGTTTCAGAACGGTGTACTGTGTTACACAGGCAGCAGCTTCATACTTGTCATATTTAGCACTTACTGCAAGAAACCATGTCAAGTAACGGCCCTGGACCTTCCAGATTTGAGTAAGTGGACTTATGATGTTCACATACTGAGAGAATCACTTGATGCATTTTTCATAATTTTGATTTATTGTTTGATGACAAATCACTGTATAGCATAGCAGACCTTGTAGGATGCAGGTAAAGTCATGCTTACAGGGAAATTTATAGCCTTGATTTTATAAACTACAAAACAAAGTTGTGAGACAATTCTCTCATTATTCATTTTATTAAATAAGGACACTTATAGTAAACAAAGCTCAAAGGAAGTAAAAGGAAAGAAATAATAAAGATAAGAAACAGAACATAAAAGTATAGTAGAGCCTTTTATGGAGCCACAAAGGAAAGAGATCGAAGTTATATAGTGTGCCTGGGGAGAGTCACATGGAGAGAAAACTTTCTCTCAGGCTCTCCCAGAGAGCGACTGGTCAAGCATTGGCCGTGACTCATCCACATGGATGACACAAACAAAAGATCTACAGAATAAGGTACAGGACTACAAGATAAACCTGAGGGGACTTCACTGACCTCATAAGAAACATAAAGTACATGTGTTGGTATATAAGTCTTGCTCTATCTAGGTTTTAACCATTCAGCAGAAAAGTATAAAAATGAAGTATACATCGTGGGGCCATAATAATAAGTTGAGCTGTAAATGGCTATGGTCGACAACTTCTTCGGATAACTCACTATTGTTGTGGAATGCTGGACTGTGTTGGATTGTGTTGTCGAGTTCAAGCACCTAAGTTAGTTGAATAACAATGGAGTGCCCATCTCTGACAGGTGTGTACAAAGGAAAGGGTATAGAAAGGAAGAATCATAATGTGTGTGTATAGACAGTGCTTCTACATAATTCTACGAGAGGCAAGATTTGCACTAACGGTGGTTGGACAGGATATTATGTCTGCTTCTGGTACTATGGACAACCACTAGGAAAATAACAAGGTAGAAAATATTAATTATTGAATATTTGATGTAATTCAGGTATAAAAAATAAGATACGCAAACAGCTACACTCTATTTACTGATAAGAGACATCTGCTATAATAATGTCTGTAAGTATAATATGCACCTTCTATGATACCAAACCATTATGAAAACAGTTCGCAATGTATTAATTTATCAAATCCATCTTGTCAAGGTATCTTCAAACTGTCTCATTGATATTTGTACTTCAATAAAACAAAAATTAAAAACACATAAAAATAAAATAAAATAGACCTCATAGTAGTTCACAGGTGATGCTTAAGTACATGCAAGAAAACAGAAATTATCATGTGCATATTATCTGACCACAGTGCAATGAAACTGGAAATAAATGACAAAAGAAACCGCAAAACCCCATAAATACATGGAAGTTAAAAGTGTAGTGAATAAACTCAACAAATTGAAAAGTTCCTTCTTTTAAAAGTTATAATAAAATGGAAAAGACTTGAGGGAGTTTCACCTAAGGTGAGACAGACTCATGACTTAAATTGCCAACTTGTCCTCTATCTCAGAAAGCCTGAGGCAGGTTCTTGGCAAAGTATGACTGTGCCATGGTTTGGAGAGCTTGTAAAAAAGCCAGTCAGGGATGCCATGGGGAGCTGGGACTGGTGCTGGGAATGTGGCTCAATGTCCAGTCATCACAAGAGCGTCCTTGGACTCATTTTCTGGAAGCTTCAACAATCTGTTGGGGATGGCGTCTCAAAGTGCCAGCAGCTCTGTACCAAAAAGGAAACTTCTCATTGGCCTACATGTTAGTTTTTCTTTTATTATTCTCTTCTTTGAAAGTATCACCTAATCATGGACTACATCTTTAGATGCCAATACAATGGCTTGTGTTTTCACATCAATGACTAAATTTAACAGAAGGAATCCCAAAACCACTATTTCCCATCAGGATTTCACTCAGGTATAGAGCATCTGGCTGTGGGCTGGGATAATTTGGAAGACGATAGGCAGTATAGTTTCAGACCTCTGAGAAACTTCAATGTGAACTTAGGTTTCCTTGGTTTCCATCTTACAGAGCCATCCAAGGACTGTTGGATAAAGGAAGGAACTATCATTTATCAAGCACCTATTGTGTCAGACTTTAAACTCAAAGTTTAAATCCTCTAGAACTATTTTCATTTTTCAGACAAGAAACCCAAAGGACAAAGTGTGAAGTAGTCTCACTAATTTCCTAGAACTTTCATTGACAGTCACATTTTTCTTTCGTGCAGAAGCTCATGTTCTTGCAAGATGACCAAATAAAATAATTAAGAAAATGGAGTCTGTAAGCAGAAAGACCTTGATTTCAGTTCTGGACTTACCAGTGAAGCCACTGTGATCCTGGACATGTTAGCAGACCTCTATTGGACAATAATGCTAGCATGTATACCCTGGGACTGTTGAGAGAATTAAATAAAGTAAGGCAGACAGGTGCTAAGCACAGTGCTTGACACATGCAATAAGCAGTTACTGCTCCTGCTCCTACCATTACTACTCTGACAGCTGCTCTTGGTGCTCTTGGTGCTGCTGTGCCGCTGTATCACATTGCCTGTCACCCTGTGCTGCCTCCTTTTAGCTCAAACACTGACTGGACGACTCACTTCCTTCAATGCCATGCTGCTCTAAAGAGCCAATCTACCAGCCATAAAAAGAAATGAGGAAGTTATGCCTGATGGTGAAGCACAGGCCTCAGGAGTCAGGTCCCATGGGTTTTGTTTTGATCACTGAGTCACACAGTGACCAGAAATCACATGCACATTGGCCAGCTCTTTCTTTAAAGATATAAACAAGCCCTTTTGTTTGTTTGTGAAAATCTACTACCTGTTTTCAAACTTCCTCAGAGGGGTAGGAACCACAATTAGCAATTTTTCTTGAGCGATTCATTTCATTCTTCTATGGATCATTGATTTTTTTTTTTTACTTTCCACGCACCCAGCCAGTCCTCAGGTATGTAGGAGCAGAGAAGCTCAGTGAGGATAGAAGAAAATAACACATGTAAGTAGTTGGTGAATCAAAACTGCATCCAACTGGTGCATCCCAGAGGTGTTCAGATGTTTGCCAAGTGAATGTGTGAAAAAATCAGCAGGCATTTGTGTCATTGTTCAGTGTTTCTAAAGCACACAGCTTTGGCTTCTGTCAGTCCTGAAAGACTTCATAAGCATCAGAAGCAGTATTCTTTATGGTAGGAAACCTTGCAGTTCGCTGAGCTTGGCGTTTTCTTATGCTCATTACAATGACACTTATTTAATTTGTGGCTGATCTCTTTGATTGGTCCAGCATGGAGCACCAAAACTGGTACATAGAGGAGAATTGCTGAATGTGTGAGTGTATAAATGAAAAAAATGGATGGATGGATGGATGGATGGATGAATGAATGAATGAATGAATGAATGAATGTAGTGAACTGCTTACTATCTAACAAATCAATACTTGGAGATGGAATTTTTTGCAGATTTCAATTTAGTGCTGTGGGAGATCCCACTTTCTTTTGCCAGATTTTATCTTCCAGTGTGCTGTGGTGCACCTCCCCACTGTGAACTGAAATGACAAAATCTCACAAATTAGTGGAAGATTGTCCCCCTCATATACTTCCTCCTCCCTGCCCACCCCCAGCACTGGGGCATTCAGAGGCTGTTCTAGCATTCGTTAGATACAAAGACAGAAAAGCAACCAAGTGAGTGGCTTTCTATTGGTCCACACAGTGACTCATCATCTTGCTTCAGGGTCACCTTGTCCTGCACTAGTAGACATCTGGCTACCAATATGGTCATGGTAGAGCTCACTTGCTTCCAGCTCTCAAAGAGAGGGGCAAATTATCCAGATGCTAAATAAATAATGAGCTTTTGTGGCACAGTGACACTTGCCTGTCATGCAAACAGACCAAGAATCTAGAGAGCTTCAAATGGATACTTTGTGTACTTTTCTTTCCATTTCTCTCATGGGAAAAGGCACTGGCAGAGGGCAGAGAAGAACTTAGATTAAAAGTGGTGGTCTAGCGAGGTGGAAGAGACAATGGTAAAAGGGGAGCTTTTTTCATGCTCTGTGCCCAGAGGGAGGCACATACCAGGATGGAGCACATAAATGCTCAAGCTCAGCACCTCTGCCCAGGGGAGGCTTGTAGAGCACAAAGATGCTTGCAGATATTCTTGTTCTTGGCAAGGAAAGCATAGGAAGCTACCTGTCTAGTCTTACCCCTAAAAGCCCTCTTTTGGTGAAAGACACAGAGTCTATGCTAGGCAAGAGCTCTACTGCCCTGTGTCTTTGGTCCTTTTTTATTTTTAATTTTAATTTTGAGACAGCATATCACTAAGTTGTATCAGCTGGCTATGAACTTGTGATCCTCCTGCCTCAGTTTCCTGTGTTGCTGAAATTATATGAATGCACACACATACATAAACAAATACACACACAGACACACACACACACACACACACATACACCTCATTAGAATGCTGTATCACTGGTCTTGCAGCTCTTCTGATATGACTCTAAACAAAGCTAGGCTAGGAAAGCAGATTGGTGTCAATGTTTTCCCCACTGCCTTTCCAGCAGGTGTGCCCAGCTCAAGCTGCTGAGAGCTGTGGACCATTAAGAGCTCACATCTCCAGCCTTCTCTAGAGAACTTCCCTCGGCTAACAGGGGTAGAGTGGCCAGTCCACCACCACCGCCATCTCCCAAGCCCACAACCAATGACTACTTGCACTGGGAATACAGAAAGCCAACTTCCTTGCCTCAAGGCAGCACTACTCTAGTGCCCTTCACATTCCAAGAATCAGTGTGGAGTCAGGCTCAGGCTGGATTCCAGTTGGACCATGTCCTTGCTTAGCTCCTTCTCCTTCCCTGTTTCATTTCCCACCCTCCTCTTCTCCTGAGGGTACTGTTTTATTTGAATTTGAACAAGAATCTCCATCTTTAGTGCTCTTTCTAGATTTCGAGACATAGATAAGTACTACTGGAGCTAACACATAGGCGCTACCATGTGCCGGATGCTCCTTACCCATATGAGACTGACTATCTCTGCTTGGCAGCTGAAGCAGCAGAAGTATATAGATGTCAAGAAATTTGTCCCATGTCACACAGGATATAATGCAGCCATAATCTGAACCCAGGTAGTCCTGCTACAATTCTTACTGATTCTTATAACTTTCTTCTAACACCTGTTTGCATTTCTTTCTAGAAAACTAAATTAGTGCTCACTCATGCCACTGTTAGCTTCTAAGGAATCAGAGACATTCAGAAACTACAGCTCTGAGACACAAGTTTGTTTCATCTCCCCCAAACTGTGGTAATTTTATTGTTGTTGTTCTTGTTATTATTAGTGTTGTTATTGGTCTTTGGAAACAAGGTCTTACTAAGAGTTCAGGTGGGCCTTGAACTCATTATGTAGTCCGAGCTGACCTTGAACTTGTGGTGACCCGCTTGCTTCAGCCTCCTGAGTGTTGGGATTACAGGCATGTGCCACCATTCCTAGCCCCAGGTACCATTACGTACATTTAATTTCATACTTGAGCAGATGTTCAGGGGTATGTAATTCTATGTATATATAAATATACTTTATTTATATGTAATAAAATAAAGTATTTTATTTATGAAAAAGTAGGGAAGATTACTTCATTGTTTAGCCTTCATCCAGCAAAATTTGGTCAAAGCCCATGTATCTTTGCATAGTGGTGGATCCTCAGAGTCACTCAAGGAAGGGAACAGGGAAGGATGACACAAAGCAAAGCAATGTATCCCAGGGTATTCATGCACTATTAAAAGGAGTGGGAACTTGTGGGATCATGTTAGAGAAAATTTGGCAGCATCTAAAATGGGATATGAAAACACAGTCAGCTGTATGAGATGGCAATTCCACTCCTAGGCTTATGCCCACCAGAAATGCACACACAGGGTCACCTGAAGAAATATGTAAAATAGCCTCAGTTGCATGAAGAGAAAACTAGAAACTGCCCAAGTGCCATCAAAAGTAGAAAGGCCATATGAACTCTAATGTAGCCGTACACTGGATGACTTTGGCAATCATCTGGCTTCACGAATGTTTTGACTTTATGCAAATCCATCCAATTGTATACTTATGCACTTATTGTAATGATATTGTGAGTTCATATTCCTTAAGGAAATATTTAGTTGCTCATTAAAGATGAGCATGAGTGAACAGAACAGAGAAAGACTGCATGTTCCCTGCAGTCAGTGCCACAGAAGCAGGGAGGGCTGGCAGCTGAGTATCCTTCAGAGGCCCCTCCAGTACCCATCCATTCTGACAGCATTCCCCATGCTCTGATTTCTGAGGCAATGAACAACCTCAAAGAAACCAGCAATGTAGCTTCCAGTAACCCGGTCAACATCTTTCAATACACAACAGGGTCCCTGATGTGGAAAAATCAGATTTCTAGGTCTCTTCAGCATCTGTTTCTGACAAATGCAATGTGTTCTCCTTTTTCATTGCAAAAAGCAGCTGGTGAGTCATCATGTCATTTCATTAAAAAAAAAAAAAAAGACTAAGTAAAATGCATAATGGCGTCTGAGCGGTTATTTGTGACTTCACCAAAGAGGAGCTGAGACAAATACTTCCTCACCGCCCATCAGAAAAGCCTTTCTCCTCCACTGACAAGAGACTAGAAGATCATATTTATGAAAATGTAAATGTGCATAATGATTTGGGATTTGTCAGAAATCACCTCTTCCTTCACCACAAGCCTAGTATTATCTATGCACTCATTTGTTTGCTACTACATGTCAAGCACTAACTAGGTGCTGAGGACATAGCAGTAGGAGAAACCAAGACTTTAGTCTCCAGAAACTTACATCTCTCCTAAAGGAGGCACTGGACAGGGCAAAGTGCTACACCGGGGAGCCTCGCTCTCCCCACAAACTTTGGACTCTGTTTAAGCCGAGATCCTCATCTAAGAAACACGCCCCTCCCCTCAGTGTTCCCCACCCACAGCCACTGTCAGGCAGAGTACTGTTGTTGCTTTTTCTTCCCAGTGTTACTGTGGCTGGAAGCAAAGATGGAACTCATTTGTCATAGAAGGAACTGGATGATCTGGATCCTGTCAACATCTCGCAACTTATCTCTTATGGCTCCCTCCTTCTGATCCCCTACCCTGCTTTGCTTCTTGTTCACAGGTTACCTCAGCCATCTGTATCAGTCAGTGCCCACTAGAAAACAGATTTAATGCAACAATAAAAATATATAAGAATTTACCAGTTTGATTTAACAATGGCCACCCACCGAGTCAGGTGTAGAAGACTGCAGAAAGTCTGCCTTTGTGCTGGAGATCCGAAGGCTCAGTAAAAGGCCTGCAAGCTTGATGTATTGTCCAGGGTGAATCTATATGAGGAGACCAATGGGTCTGCAATGGAAAGGCAAAGGCCTGCACCAGAAGAGCTGTGCTGGAGGCTGACAAGTCTGTGCCGGAAGCCAGGAGATGATGTCCAAGGTGAAGGTGAAGACATGAGCTCCCTGGAAGGAACAAGAGTGCCTTCCCTTGTGGCTTTTGCTATCTTCTGCTGCCATAAACTATTTCTCCTCTGTGACGTCCCACTGCTAAGACACCCTGCCTTGGAGCCATCAAATTATGGACTAAAATCTCTACAAACTATGAGCTAAAATAAGCCTTCCCTTCTTTAAAAAGTAAAGGAACAGAAGTGAGCCTTCCTTCTCCATTTTTACTTCATACCATCCAAGCAACAAGCAGCTCTAGGGTGAGTCTTCTGTCTTCATTAAATCCCCTCAGTCATACTCAGAACTATACTGATCCTAAATTGGATCAACTAAATTGTTGGGCATTTCTTACCCCAGTTGATACAATCAATGAACTGTAACACCATCCTTCTGATTCTTAAGTGTGCTAAGTTGTGGGTGATCCTGGGACCTTCCTGCTAGCCATTTTCCCAATCCTGATTCTCAGAGCATAGAATTTCTGAAGAGATTATTCAACAGTATCTTCTTGTTACTGAAGTGCTAGCTTAAATGCTTCCCCTCAGAGAGGCCTTTCTCTATCATCATCTGAAGAAGTCCAATACCTGGCCCCTATCACAGTATACTGGAATTACCAGCTCTCTTTTTACATAGGCCCCATAGAATGAATGGAGTAGAGATGGAGTACGTCTAGGTCATTTCTAGGACGCAGCACCTAGAACAGTGCCTAGCATGTACTGGGAACTTAATACATATTTGTTTAAGAATTTAATGAATGAAAGAATAAATGGAAAATATTAAAAATAATAGTATAAAAGTCTAAAACAGGATATGTGTTTAATAGCTCTCATACACCTTTACAACAGACTTCATTTAACCAATAAAATTGATTAATATTTTTCAAAATACAAATTACAACGTACTGTATACCTCATGTAATCTACTAGCAAATCACAAGACAATGTATTTTAATACTATTTTATTACAAAATAAAACAGAAAATAATAAAGTATACTGTTATGTAATATATAGTGAAGTATTGTAAGAATTATTCAGGGAATGTGTGTGTTTCTTGGGTAACCATATAAATATATTTCCACTTTTTGCTATGGGTCATGGTCATAAAATACAGACATCACTGTCGTAAAAGGTTAATGATGGGTAACAGGGTGTGGGAGTGCACACTGGTAATGCAAGCACTCAGGAGGTTGAGGCAGGCAGATAAGTGCAAGTTCAAAGCCAGCCAAGGTTCCATAGTGAGTTCAAGGCCAGCCTGGATTACATAGCAAGATCCTGTCTCAGAAAAATCAAACATAACAGCAACAAATTTTAATGACAAAAATAAATACATTCAGAACTCACCCAGCAGAAAAAAAAATGTGTTGCAAAAAAATAAAGGTAGTGTATACATGTTAGGAAAAATACTAGACTGAAACATGATTAGGAAAAAAAAGAAAAGCATAAAAAGGTACAGGAAATCAACTAAAATTTTACTAAAATGAGTAGATTTTCTGGATGATTCTTTTCTTCGTCTTCTTTTTCAAAATTATCTGCAATGACTATGTAATTTAATTTTAAAAATGTAAGCTACTTCTGCAGAAGATAGTTTATTTACTTAGCTTATGAGTATGCACTTAACTAGTGGAAGAGTATGAAATACAGTGGCATGACCAGTGTATAGACAGTAGGCCGGCAAGATAGCTCAGTGGATAAGGCGCCTGCTCAGGCAAACACAAGGACTAGGGTTTGATTCCTAGTCCGGAATGCCATGCTGGCCCTGCCCCTGGGCGCACTGAGCAGATGACTGAGTCTGGGTGTGGTGGTGCACTCCTGTAATTCCAGCACTGGGGAGGCTGAAAACAGGAGGATCACTGCTAGTCTGAGCTATATACTGAGAACCTGTACCAAACATATTAAATAAGAATAGGCAGTTAACTAGGACTTTGGACAAAGAATCAGTTTCCTCAGAAAGCATAGACTACAGCCCACTTCCTACTAAGATCTTGAATTTCAAAGAATTTATAATAGAAATTAACCAGTTCTTTCTGAGATCCCAATTCATTGTAACTACTCTGTGAAGGAACTGTACGAGACAGCCTGAGCCCCAGTTGCTCATTTTAAATCCACAGACACCTGGGTGGGTGACTAAAACACCTGGGCTCCTCCCTTCCCAAAATGTTGCAGTTGTAGAAGTCATGGATAAACCAAGGTTAATAGTGTCAGCCATATATTCTTGCTACATGCCCTGCTTCCCTACTGGATCAATATTAACTAAGCAGCTATACTTGTAATCCTACAGGTTGTTCATAATTTGACCCACGTTGTACCCAGATTATTACTCTGCTGTATAAGTTACGCTTTCAAACAGACTCAGTGGAAACCCACTTGGGACCACCCTGTCTCTCTAGGCCTATCTCTCAATTACCCTTTTCTACTCAATTTCTGTTGTGCTTTGGAATAGTTTTTTTTTTAATTTCAGGACACATGAATTCAGCACATCTGACATGTAGCAGGTGGGGAGTTATATGTCTCCTACATGATTTATAGAAGATGCTGTGTAATACCGTTACTGCGAAGCTGGTTCTGATGCAGCAAGGAACTGGACGCTTACTTCCTTGGTCCTTGGCTTTTTGGACCCTGGAGAAAGGACGCAATCCAGACACAGAGGTCATGCCAAAGTATAGTTAGAAATTAGTATAAATTAGAAAAAGATAGAACTTTATTCTTTCTAGAGGGATAGTAGGCAGCGCCACAAAACTATCTGCACAGAGTACAAGTTTGGGTGCAATTTATTCACCCAAGAGTTATTGTTGGGGCAGGGAGAACTGGAGTCATCATGAGGCTTAACAACATTTTATTTAGAAATTATTTAGGAATTGAAAATGTCTTCCTGTCATTTTACATGGTCAGTGTTTCTTGGGAGCATTAATAATGTAAGAAATTTATAGAAAGATAAGTTTTAATTTAAACTGGGTCTCATCTCAAGGCCAAAGGGTGTTTATTAAAGAATATTTCCTTTTTGAATATCATAAACCATGGACCATCATGTCCAGGAAGGCAGTATAACTTGGTCACTTTAGATCAGAGACCTAACAAGTGATTGTAAATGTATTATACATTGACTTCTTTGTTTCTTCACTTAACTGAGAACATGTGCTACAGCATTTTGGACCCAGACTTTTTCACTTAGGCCTGTTAATATCTAATTACCTGCCTAACAATACTCATCAGAAAATTGGCTTTATTTGTATGAAAGTATCTAAATGGTAATATCATAAGTTGTGGGAAATAAGCTTTTCTGTGCTTATTAAAAATCGAATTATGACCAGGAGTTCTCTCTAGTGTTTCATCCCACATGATCTCATCTAATTTTTATAATGACAGAAAAAGGTAGATAAGACAACAGTCATCCTTACTGACAGAGGAAACTGAGGAACAGACAGGTTAAGTAACTTGTCCATAGTCACACTGTAAGGTAGTGGTTGGTGGGGCTGACAAAGAGTCTAGGGCTCTGATCCTACACTTGATCTTAGCCAAAAGACTGAGAAGCGATAGGACTCTGATGGCTGATCCACACATACCCTAAACCAGTGGTGGCGAACCTATGGCACACCAGGCTGTTTATATCATTGAAAGCTCCAGAGGTTCACATCACTGCCCTAGTCTTTCCTACATGGCACCTATTTTACTGAAACCTTGATGCTTTATAGTGCAGTGTAGCACATAATTATCTATCCTCCTCTGCCATAAGGAAGTGCCTCTGTCCATCTATGTGCTCAAGACTGTTCCCTCAGCCACTTTCTTGTCCCTAGGGCTATCAAGATATTGTCCTTCATAGGCATCCATTTTGTACCATGGAAGCCTTATAATGCAGGAGTTAAAAGCCAGCAAGATTAAAATCACAGCTCAGTCACTTAGTTGTTCTGTGCTCCTGAAGAAGTTACTCAACCTTTCTGGTCTTGATTTCCTCATCTCCAAAACAAAGGTGATGGTGATAAATATTTTGACATAACATAATTGTTCTGAGGGTTAAATAAATATATATAAAACACCCAGGTAGCGTCTAGACTCATGCTGTATGTATATTATTGCAAAGTGCTGTTACCAAGTAGTTCCTTCTGAAAGTAGCTCATCAAATAAACATGACTGGGTTTTGTCCTGTGCACCTCTCCTTCTAGAGTTAAATTCCAGATTCTTGTCATTTCAAAGCAAGAACTGAAAAAAATTAGCAAAATTCAGTGACAGACTTTATGTGAGAAAGTAAAAAGGAAGAGTTAGAGAGGAAACTGATTCTGCAGGGCAAGTTAGGGCTACACAAAAGAAGAAAAGGCCAAACAAAAGTACACCCTGGACAAAGGAGGGGGCTACCATGAGGAAAAGCACTAAATAAAGTGCTTCTTGGCATCTTTGTCCTTTTATACTGCCCAAATCTCAAAGAAAGACTTGAGAACTACCTATGGGTGCTGAGAGGCAGTGTGGGGCTCCCATGCCTCAGGCTGACATCAGGTCTAGGTCATTTCATTAGAAACCTGCTCCAATTCCATGAGAAATCCACTGTACAGCACTCTGGGAACTCTTCTGCATATGTTCTGAGACCTCATAAGAGGTCATGCCTAATTCCCTAGCGATGTCATAGTCTCCTCTGTCATTATTGCTATGATTGTTTTCATGACATAGTTTTTTAACTAAAATCTGTTTATTGATATATGAAAACATCGCTTCTCAGCCTTTTGGCTAAGATCATGTGTGATATATAAAAACTTTTTTAAAAAATGAAAATGGAACCATAGTGTATGTTTTTCTACTCAATATACAATATTTAATATGCAATGGCTTCACAACACACTTTTTTCAATGGTTGTAGACCAAACCATTGTAAATATATCTTGTTTTTTAAATAATTTTATTGAGATGGAAATAGCAATGAGACAGTTTCAAAACAGGTTAGTAGTACAGTTACAATAATTAATACATTGCATATTGTTGTCTTCATAGTAGTTATTCATAGTTCAAGATGCAGACAAGATATCTTGTCTAAACACTATTAGTTCAAAACTTCTCATTGACCTAAGAGAAAGTAGCTGTATATCTATGCTATTTTGTATATACAGATATATATTTTTTTCACTACAAAATGGTCTATCATTTATATCCCTTTTTAGTTTACTTTTATCAGAGATGGGTTAAACGTATCTTGTTAATGAACTCCTTACTTTGAATAAATTTAGGTTGATTTATTTTTTATTTTATTGAGAAACAAATAGCAATGAGACAGGTTCAAAACTGATTAATAGGACAATTTCAATAATTAATACATTGTACATTGTTATCTTCCCAGTGATTATCCATAGTACACACATATCCTGTTTGGACAGGATATCCTGTCCAAACACTATTAGTACAAATTTTTCTTCGTGTTGAATTAAGCAAAAGTAGCTGTATATCTATCCCAACTATTCTGTATATACAAATACAAAATGATCCTTCCTTTCTACCTCCTTTTTGTTAGTCCTGTCAGAGATGGGCATTCCATTGGTATCTAAATACTATAGGTATATGAATTCAGCAAAACAATCCAACACAGTCGAGAAGTCCACAATAGCAGTGAGTTATCCACAGTTGTCAACTCGAGCCTTTCACAGCTCAGCATATTAATATGGCTTTATTTTATATACCTCGTTTTTATACTTTTCTGATGGATGCTTAAAACCAAGATAAAGAAAAACTTATAAAACAAAAAATGCAACTTTTGTGTCTGATAAGGTCAATCAGGTACCCTCAGCATTACATAGTTTTGTAAAATCCTGTGTACAAACTACTTTAACACTGTATCTTTCAATCTTACCCATCTTCCACCTCTCTGTGCCACCCAAAGAAGACCTTCCTCAATTACCCTCCTAGTTCTGGCACTTATTCAGAAACTTGTCTTGGCATTCTAGTCCAAGAAATCTGATTTATCCCTCTTGTGTTTGAAACTGAGACTGCCAATCCAGGCTGTTCTCCTACATGTGTGTTTGTGTGTAAGCCCTGCTGATGAACATTTTATTTGCCTTCCACTATCTGCTAGCCCTCTTCCTGCAATGGTTCAAATTCTTTTATGTGGGCACACTCCCTCCCTTGAGCTTATATCCAAATCATCTAACTGGGTCTCTACCCACTTAGAGTATAACAGAGAGAAGTAGTTAGAACCTGTCAAAGCTGCCTTCTGATTAGGTTAACACGATTCAGATCTGAAAACATGAGGAAAAACCACAGGCTAAGCCTCCAGATGGAGGAAAAGGGTCTTGGTGACAGTAGCAGAGGCCCCAGTCAAGCCTCCCCCAAAGCCAGCCTCTATTCTGAACTTCTTGGTTATGCAAAACAGCCCTCTCTCTATTTTTTCTTGAAAACAGATTGAGTTTTCTTAACACTTGTTAAGATAATTTCTTGCAACATAAATGTCCTTGGGACCATTAGTAGAAACAGCTGAGATAGCCTACAGGAGAATGAAGCAAAACAAATGCCTAAGGAAATTAAACATAAAACATGGCAAATGGGTATTCATGTCTCTAAGTTTCTCTGGGAAAATTCAACTTAGATGTCCTTTGTATAACTCTAGCTTCAATCTCCCCCCATTTTACTTGAAAATATCCACCTTCATTCAAAGGTATTTTAAGATTTTCCACCTAGGGTAGTAGAATCCACTGTCCCCCCAAAATACCTGAACACCACTTTTAACAAAGGCAAGAAACAAAGGTAGTTACAGCAGAACTCAAAAACACAGTGGAATTGTTTACATTCTTATGCAAAGAGACTAGCCTCAGGCTTCCTGACTATTAACAGCTACTAAAGTAGGAGGGTGGTGGACTAGAAGCTGACAACACTCAGGATTTTATCTGAAAGGCCAAAGCTGTTTGGGACCAAGCCAGCAGTCCTCAGAAATGCTAATTTAGCTGAATGAAGGATTCAAAAACTGGTTCACACTGGTGGGATCTGAGATATTTGTAGTGGACTTCAAGGGACAACAGGACCACAAGACATTGAGAGCCCAGTCATTGGAAGCATGTAAGGAATGTCTGGATAGCTATTAACAAGGGGCTACAGGGAGAGAATTCTGTTAGGAAATGTATGTGTGTTTGTGTGTGCAGATAAGACACAACCTAGGAAAACATGAGAATATCTAAAGTATATAAAGTTAAGAGAAGTATAATAGTTGACACATTGTGTCAACCTGAGAAGTTTAGAAGTTTAACTAAGTTACTTGGCAGGGGGCTAGGATCGTCACTTTGCAAAAGTCCTCATCCTGTGCAAGAGGGCAGGGAGGTGGTGTGAGTGCTACACCTGATCTAGGGGCTGGTAGCTTGCTTATAATATAAGGGAGAAAAAGAGGCTTACCAGTCCCTTTTGCTCTTGTTGCTTATGCTGCCTCCTGATGCCTTGAAGTGTTGCCCCTCTGCCATGTGCTGCTCTGCCTTGGAGCCAGCTGAGTATGGACTGAAACCTCCACCAAATGTGAGCTAAACAAACCTTTCCTTGCTTAATTGTGGGAGTCAGGTATTTTGTCTCAGCAGTAAGAGAAAAGTAACCAAGACAGGAGGGAAAACTGGATTTTCATTAACTTTCAAATGGGTCCTTCTGTTGGCCTAACTCACAATCCTTGTTCCCCACTCATGTGCCCCAGGGTTGGGTTGCCTCTTGGGAAGGTAACATTTCATCTCAGGCTCTATTTCCTTTCCTTTCTCCTCTGACATGGAAAGCTGCCCATGCCCAGCACTGCTCTTCCTGAAGGTGCCTGGGAGACTGAAATGACAGCTGCCTGAGCAAAAATGCAAGTTATGGAAGACCAAAAAAAAGAGGAGCTGGGATAGCCTGCTTAACATGCTGTCTTTTCATCTTTTCTCTACTTCCTAAACCACCCTCTTGGCTTCCTTCTCAGCATGAAAGGCTGGGAAAGGCAATATGTGATGCTACATGGGGAGGAAACTCATCGTATCCCTGAATCAGTCACCAGTTGTACAGGAAGCTCACACACCAAGCTGGGTGACCTTGGCAACTCAGGTATCCTCATGATTTCCCTTGAGAAAGAAGTAGAGAAATACCAGGAACTGATTTCAGTGGCTTCCCTGTTGAAATCTCAGAGAATTTCGATGGTCCTTTGCCCAGAGAGCTCAAAGAGGGGCCCTGTGTTTGGTGGTCAAGTGTAATTTTACGTCACAATGTCCAAAGCAAGATGGTGCCCAAATCTACTTTAGAGACTCAAACTTTGACCACTCCTGAATGTATTTTAGAAATGAAGAAAGTAAGTGAAAAAACTGCCACCATTTAGGCACATTTGTGTATATAGGACAAATTTATTCTGCCTCTCCTAGTGAACATAGGCAGAGTCCTTCCTCTCCAGATTCAGCGTGGGATGAGTTCTTGATCATTAGGTTCAGTCTGATAATAAATCACAAACTCAGCTTTCTTTTTCAGCAAGGATGTGTGTGGTGGGATGAGAGTATTAAAAATAGATATTCTAGGGCTGGTGAGATAGCATAGTGGTCTAAATACCTGCCTCGCAAGTACAAGGACCCAGGCTCAATCCCCAGCATCACATGCCATGCTGACCCCTGATGGACATGGAGGTACACGCCTTTAATCCTAGCACTAAAGAGGCTGAGACAGGAGGATAACTACAAGTCTGATCTGCTTAGTGAGACCCTGTAATAAATAAATAAATAAATAAATAAATAAGTATTCTATTCTCTCCTCGAATATATTTTATTTTGCTTTTGTCTTTTTGAGACAGGAGTGCATGCAGTTCAGGCTAGCCTTGAGCTCACTTTGTAACCCAGGCTGGTCTTGAACTTGCAATGATCCTCCTGCCTCAGCCTCCCAAGTGCTGGGTTTTCATGAATGTGCCACTACAACCTGCCTCAAATATATTTTAAAGTGGTATCAGTAATCCTTGTGACCATAGTATTTAATCAAATTCTTCTTCAGAGGCTCCTAACTTTCTCAGCATGCTATGTAAGAGGAATTTTGACACCTGAGACTGGACGTAAGCTAGGGTGCTTGGCTCCAAAACAGACACATAGAATTCACTAACAAGCACATTACTTACACCTCGAGCTTCACACCCAAGTCATATCAAAGAAAGTTAAGGCCAAGCAATTAGTCTCAAGTTGAGGGACAAATCAGACGAGCAAGTTGAGTAATTCTACCCAAACAGAAACAAGGAAAAGAGTTTTCTGTACTCAGATAATACAAGCAAAACAGGTATTTTTACTGATTATCACTTAATTGTGGCTGCTGTATGAATTTGATTTTAGTAATAGCTCCTTGAGAATATTTTAAAACTTCTTGCACATGAACTCAGAAGTTCCGTTTTTAGTGACTTAATTTTTTTTTAAATTGAGTTAAACATTTAAAAAAATGTAAGTCTTTAAATTCATTTTTTTTAGTACTAGGGAATGAACCCAAGACCTTCACACTTAGTTATAGCTTTAGATCTTTAGTCCTTTTTAATTATCTTTTATCTTTAGACAAGGTCTCTCTAAGTTGTCAAATTTGATGATTTTGATTAAGACAAATTTATTATAATTGTAGTATGAGTTGTTTATTTTATTTTACAAATACAGGTTCATTCAATACACTGTTTAACTAGTAGATAGTGCATGATTTATTTATACTCATTTTTGGCTATTTTCTTTTCAACATAGTACTTTACACACAAAAATATTGAATCATCCTAAATTCCATTAATGCCAATCCTCACTTAGTGTAAATAGACAGAAAAGGACTTAAAAGGAGTATAAGCTCCTCAGGACTGGAGCAATGTAGTTTACTTTGGTGGGCTGCCCATGTGCATTACATTCCTCCTTGAAAAGCTAATGCCTAATAAATGTTAGCTTCATTGAGTTCTAAAGAACTCTGAGCCACTATGACTTGTTGGTGTCTGTACAGCTAATTTGCAGCCACAATTTGGGGCACACAGAGGGACTCAGACATCACTTTCTATTCACACTAAGACTCCTCCTGATGTGGTTTGCTGGCTGCTAGCATCAGTATCACCAAGGAGGTGTTTGCTATGAATGCAGATACCTAGAGCTCAGCTTTAGCAAATCAGAATTTCAGGGATGTGGCCCAGGATGCCAGGTGCTAGATTTGAAGAACTGTACCATGTACCCTTGCCTTGGAAAGATACTTAGGATGAAATGCTACTTCTATTACAAATTTGTATACCAAAACAGCAAGATAGAAAAACTGAGAGAAGCCAGAGGAAGACTTGATTAAAGGTCAGATGAATAGTTCCTCTAAGAAAATCCCCTAAATATCCACAAGGTCTAGGGAAAATCTTCAAGCACGTAAAGGAATGCAACTTTAGGGAGAAACCACTGCAATCTTGCTGCTCCAACTTCGCGTTTCCTGAAGACAAAAGGAGGACATGCTGTGCTGAAAGCCTCAGATATCTTTGCATCTCATCATGAGCAAGCTCACCCTGAACATCTGCAGGACTGAGCCAAGAGTACAAGCAGAGGCCTACATACCATATGTCGGAATGTTTAAAAGTTATATATCAAGCTAACAAATGTTTAAATAAAAAAAGGTTCTTCCCTTCTATCTTGACAAACAAAGTGTCATAACAACGTGCAAGGCCAGGTGTGAGTTTTGAATTCAGGAGCTCACTAGAGTTCTATAGAGGAATCTGGAGGAACAGAGAGAGCTGGCACTCAGCCACTTCTTCCTCCCTGGGCACTCTCAGGTCCATCCCACTCTGAGGGAGCCTCAGGGCTTATGGGTGTGAGCCCTTCCACCCCCCTACCAACCTTTTTCCATGGATCTCCTGGCTTCTGTCCTCTGAACAGCCACACCTGGGTCCCTTGTAGGCCTAGAAACCTAAAGGGTATTCTAGGGAAATGAGCAAGTTTGGAGTGGGCATGTCCCCTTGATACCTTTCCTAGTCTTTCTTGGTGAAGAGTAGTGTAGCCAGAGGAGAGGCCCTGAAAAAAGTACTTTTCAAACTTTAATGTGCACACCAGGCACCATTAAAATGTGGATTCTGATTCCTTACATCTGTGAGATACACTTTAGAATGAGACATCATCTCCCCTGTTAGTATCTCAATTGTGTTCACTGGGGCTTGCTTGATACTACAGCCTTTTACACATTTTTCCCATTTTTCTACTCCCCACCCTCTATTTTCTAAGTTCTTTGAGGACAGTGATCAAGTAGTCCAGTTCTTTTCTTTTCTTTTCTTTTCTTTTCTTTTCTTTTCTTTTCTTTTCTTTTCTTTTCTTTGTACTGTCACATTCAGTAAAGCCTAGACAGAAATTGTATCTTGGATGAGTGTGGATCCTCCCCTACCAACAGCCTGTCTGCAAAATAGAAGAAACATTAATCTGGTAAGACTGTGAATCTTCTGGAAATTTCCATATCAATGAAGATTCAGAAAGTCAGTTCACATTCTCTTCCTACCCTTTAGTTATTAAATCATAAACTTTAATTCAAGGCATTTTAAAGGGCCCAAAGGAATTTTAATTTGATGTGAATGACTTTCAAATCTGAATAAGAATCAGACCATATAAACTATGTAATCGCTATTACTTTTAAATAATAGAATGAGTTTTAAAATAATCAACAGCCAATACAAATCTCCTCAATAATTAAATTAAATCCTTATTTTTGGGACTGATGAAGGATGTAATGATAAAACTAATTCTAGATCATTTGTATGTGACTTTGCATGAGAAGGAAAATTCTACTTTTGTGTTACTGAAGTTTAAATTTGTGGCATTCTTTAAGGAATGGACAGATATAACGGAATAGTTTTAGATAACACCTACAGATAGTGGCCTAATGGTTTTCAGCAATAAAATTCATACCAACAAGTGAGTGTTCATGAAGCTTCTGAGAAAGTGGCCTTCCTTTGTCAAAACATATGGTTTGCTGCTTAGACACAGCAAAGTCTATTGCCCTAGATCTGCTTTGAGGGTAAACATGTGGGGACTTTCCATTGAAGAGATATTGGGATGTTTAGGGAGAGGAAGAGCTACTCACTGTATAAACATACTTGTTGCACTACCTATCGCTATGATGTCAGACAACATACAGACATCACTGCTACCATGAAGCCTGGCTTAGTGATCATAACAAGGTACCTACCATACTCTGTATGCCCAGAGTTGCAGGTACAGGTAGCACTGGATCCATAGGCTGAGTGAGATCAGTCCACACTGAGCTCAATAACATAGGAAGGGGCATCCTCTGGCTTGGACTCAAAAGTTTGAAGAACAACTGTTCTCAAACTCAAACACGCATCAAACTCCCAATTCTGAGGGGAAAAAAATACACAAGGCCTGGCTCTCTTCCCAGGGTATTTGGCTCAGTAGGTCTGGAACAAGGCGGAAGAACTTATATTCTTAATGGGATCCCAGCTGAAATTGCTGCTGCTGTGGTGAAACATGTGGCTTTATACTATTGCAATTTGACTATATCTGGTACATGTCCTTCTCTGCTTCAATGTTCACTTGCAAATTTTAACATCTGCAAACTAGCTCTCTGCCTCAATGGGTTGCTGGCAGACGCCCGAAATTCCATCATTAGAGATCTGTTCCTCTGGATTTGAGAGTAGTAGCCCTGTAAAGAGATCACTGTGAAATTGTGACAATATTTTGGCAACCAGTTAAGTGCAGGACATCTCAAAATTTGCCCCCTAAAATGCCAAACAACATTGAAAAAAGAATCATTCCTGGGCCTTGGGCTCAATGACTCCAGTTTAAATAATCAGGGTGAAGGCCAAGAATGAAGAGTGTTCACAGTTCTCCAGGGCATTCTAATTGACTTACTTGAAAAACTCTGCTTTGCCAGAGGTGAGATACAGTGTCACCATGGTCAGATTCTCAAACTAAGGAACTGAGGGCTTAAAGCTGCATACAGAGAGATTGGAAAGTTTCCAAAACTGCAACCAGCCCTTCCCAGTTTACTAAAGCCTCAACTTCAGTCATAACTACATTGGTCTGGAGAAAGTGGCCCTTAGCTTAGAAACTTTCATTAGTTGAACACTGAACATAACTGGTCGCATGTAGTTGCAGTAGTTGTGTTATCTTTAAAAGTGCTTTTACTAGTGGACTGCAGTGTACCTGAACAGACACCTGGCATTCTTTTTAATTCATTTTTTAAATTGACACATAACATTGTATTTTTTGTGTATTATTTTGAAGAATGCATATACTGTGGGATGGCTACATATAGCTAATTAATATATATATCACCTTACATCATTATTGTTTTTACTTCTGAGAGCATTAACATCCACTCTTTTCACATTTTCCTTTTCTTTCTTTTTTGTTTTTTTTTTTTTTTTTTTTTTGAGACAGGTCTTGCTATGTAGCTCAGGCTTGACTTGAGCTCACTTTCTAACCAAGGTTTGTCTCAAACTCAGAACAATCCTCCTGCCTCAGTCTCCTGGGTTCTGGGATTACAGGCCTGCACCACCACACCTGACTCGAAGAATTCAATGTATCAC
The DNA here is from genome assembly GCA_004027165.1 of Ctenomys sociabilis. Lineage (NCBI taxonomy): Eukaryota > Metazoa > Chordata > Mammalia > Rodentia > Ctenomyidae > Ctenomys > Ctenomys sociabilis. The sequence goes on from PVKA01025242.1 coordinate 32,240, forward strand.
TGGTTTTAAGTCTTATCAAATGAGTCAGATAAGGCAAAGTGAATGGCATATGCTGCAGGATACTAATCAGCTTTTCTTCTGGATGGTTAACAACCTAAGTTCACAGATCAAAGTTGGGGAAATAGAAGAGCCACAAGGCCAGCCAACATTGTGGCCCTAGCCTTTCAAGGTCAGCGAAGACTCAGGACATAGGAGAACCTGTACTGCAATATCATGAAACTCAGGTGAGCTCCAAATTTTCTGAGCAAGGAGATTGTGGAGCCACAGAGGAAAGAGATTGAAGTTCTAAAGTGTGCCTGGGGAGAGTCACATGAAGAGAAAACTTTCTCTCAGGTTCTCACAGAGAGCAAACTGGTCAAGCATTGGCCGTGACTCATCCACATGGATGACACAGACAAAGGAACTACAGAATAATGTACAGGACTACAAGATAAACCCTGAGAAGACTTCAATGACCACATAGGAAATATAAAGTTCATGTGTTGGTATATAAGTTTTGATCTACCTAGGTCTTAATCATCCAGCAGAAAAGTATAAAAGTATAAAAATGAAGTATACATCGTGAGCCCATAATATTAAGCTGAGCTGTAAATGGATATGGTCGACAATTTCTTTGAATAACTCCCTATGGTTGCAGAATGCTGGAGTGTGTTGGATTGTGGTGTTGAGTTCAAGCACCTAAGTTAGTTGAATGTCAATGGAGTGCCCACTTTTGACAGGTGTAGACAAAGGAAGGGTTGTAGAAAGAAAAAATCATGATGTGTATGTATAGACAGTACAGTTGGGATAGATAACGCTGTGCTTCTACATAATTCTATGATAGGCAAGATCTGCACTAATGGTGGTTGGACAGGATATTATGTCGGCTTTTAGTGCTATGGTCATCCACTAGGTAAATAATTATTGAATTTTTGATATAATTCAGCTATAAAA